>CM073771.1:35743484-35863748 GCA_037158775.1 Hetaerina titia
AAAAACAAAGTAATTTTTAATGGTCTTAATTATATGCATTGAAACATGACGGATTTCAGTTTACCTATATGTACTTTCAGCGAATAAAGCTCGGCCGACGACTTCTTGCAATACTTATATAGTATTTTGGCTGTTTCCTAAACATTCGGCAGCAGTATTCATACGAAAGCATTTAAGAATGTTTACTTAATTCTCTATAATTCTACACTTCATGTTTTTATTTTGTTGTAAGTAAAATTCGCATGGATGACGCTTTCCTGCAATAACCCACACGCTGTCAGTTAGTATCTCGTCCCATTCCAAGGCAAACTCTTTCGATTCGTCACCGAGATACCCGATGATAAGCCAGGAGAAATACTATATATTGGGATCCTTCGGTTCATTGGCCACCTGCGATATCCGGATACAACTGACATGTGAATTTTTTGATAGTTAAAATATTCTTGATGCACATGTAATGAGTATTGAAATATGATCAAGTGTATAAAAAATGACAGTGAATATTCATATCATTGCCGCTAATTCTATACATAGCCACAACTCTAACTAAACTTTAAGCTCATGACCAGATGTCGACGAAAATTGTGAGACTGTGCAGAGAATATAATAATACATGCTATAAATAATAGATTTGCAAAAAATAAAAAGATCTGATCAATTCCTTTGAAAAAACGTTATAGTGACACAGTGACCATTACACAAATTGGCATAAATCACATTGTTTGAGTGTTCAACATTCAAAAAATGTGATTTATACCAATTTTCGGAAATATTTTTGTATTTTATTTGGATTTGTTCCGTGTTTAGCCATTCATAAATAACTTGATGAGAATACTCTCTCATTATTAAAAGTAAATTTTTGCCGTACAAATCCGTAAAATCTTGTTGTTCTAATCTAATAAGAATTACTGTGAGCGACGTTAGGCTTGTACCTAGCTCAACCATAATTCAGCAATTAATTAAATTTTCTTTCCAAATGAAGGTAACGGACGGTTACTTACTCGCCATTACGTAATCCTAGGTCATTAATGATATTCTTTGTGGCTTATTCACGCACTAATTTCCACAGAAAAAACTTGGAGTGCAAAATATAAATTTAGCAAATATTTACTAGCTAGTTGCTCTCTTGAACCAACATACAAGAAATTTAAATGCTTATCTTTCAGAGAATCTAATGCTTAAATTTTAATATTTATTTCTGAAGAACTATAAATTTCATTGCATTATAAGAACATATAAATCATTCAAATTAGACATCTCTTCTTATGTTTTCTAAGTTAATTAATTTTTATTCAAAATATATTAATACTTTACATCAATGCTTTTTTTCAAAGGTTTTAAATAACGTGAGTAAATTCTATATCAATTTCTCCATTTCAGTTACCAATATGCTCGTCATATTAATAAGTTAAATTGTGATTTTTTCTTTCTGTCATAAATTTATTTTCCATTGTTATTTATTATGCGTGGTTATTATTGATGACTTTCCGTTAATTTGAAGAAAAAAAATGAGTTGACATTACAATTTTGACCATGGAACGATTATGAATTCATTTAAAGAATATTTTCTGTTCTCTTTTAAAATGTTGCCCTCAAATCCAACTGATATTTTTTTATTTGTTTCTGAAGTGTTGCCGATCATGTGACTACCAATTTATCTGCACAAACTTCATCCGGGATTTAGTCCCTTATAAAGAGCGGGTAGCCTAATATTTTTTCAGTCGGAAAACCTGGTTTCATGCTCAACGTACTGATTTTCCCTGAGAGATTCGAATCGCTTTCCGCCTTAAAATTCATTTGGACATTAAATGGAGGAGGCTTGGATATGAAAACACTGTTTTGCGATGAGCCACTTCTCAAAATCGGAAAAAAGGATGAAATGGAAGTCAAACCGTTTCCCTTTCCATAATAGTGGATGTTATTTAATCGAATATTCTTGTTCTCACGTCACGCTCCCTCCTGGGCATCCCTCCTGACCTCCCGAGCACTTAAATAGGCACACACATATGGATACATCCCCTCGTCTCTCTTCCGTTCCCCATTCCGTTCCCTCCCGCTACGCACCTTCTTCCGCTCCCCCATTTTTCCTTCTGCATCCGTGTCATTCCCCTCTCCACCACCGCAGCCGCAAAGTACATACTATTCCTTCCTAACCTTTTCCCTATCTTCCCCACCTCACCCACCCCCTCTACAATCCACGCCGTAAACCCTCCCATTCTCCTCTCTTCTACTCCCCACCCCTCTTGGCCCCCCTACGTTACCCTGGGGGGAAGCAAAATGGGGAAAAAGAGGGGATATAGGGAGGTAGGCAGACGTGGAAGTGGAAGAAAGAGAGAGAGAGAGAGATTGGCGGGGAGGGGGGGGAGGCAGAGGTGAACTTATGACTCCGTGTACCCTCCGGATATCTCACACACACACACACAAACATCCCTCCTTCCAATCCACCCCCCCCGCACCGAACACAGACACAAACGCTCACCCGTTTCTTGTTCTTTGCCAACCACGCGCCAATCTCCTAAACCCTCCCCCCCCCGCTCCCGCTCCCACCCAGCCTCTTTCCATTCTACACCCCTCCCCCTCCTCTCTCCATCTAACCCTCGGGAGGGTTAGATTTACGCCAATTGCAGTTTTACGTCTGGTAACAATGCCGCGAAATATCAGCCGAGCGGCGGCAAACGGCGCGATAAATTCTCCGATGCGGTCGTACGTTCATCCGGAGGGCCGTATAACGGAAGTATAGCGAGGGGAGGGAGAGGTGCCCTCCCATCCCCCGCACACCCTTACGCTCTCGAAGCATTTAAAAGGACTGAGGAGACGGGGGGTGAGAAGGGACGAGACCCCTCGAAGTAATCATACAGTGCGGCGGAGTTATGTGCGATGCCTTGAGATGAACGGAATGAACGAACGCTCTCTCTCTCCCTCTCCCGCCCCCGCATTCTCTTTACGCCGCGCACTTTCATTTGTTGCGGCACCCCGCCCTCCATTACAATCACTTGAGGTGAGTGAAATTACTCGGGTGAGCACCACGGATCGTTGGGTTTCATCAGCAGCAACAGAAGCAATCACAAGATGTGCCTCTCTGTTTCGGTGTCCTATCTTGAAACCATTATTTCAGTGGCCCCTTTTCTCCTCCGAAGAATGAAAAAGTAGTAATTTCACTACTTTCATCGACGTTGCTATTATGAATTAAGTTCATTACGTAATTAAAATTCATAATATGCTATGCTTCTGAGATAAATGATGATGATGAGGCGTTAAAAATGTGTCAAAAGCCCTGAATCGTTTAAAATAAGCAATGAATAATTTTGGCACTATCAGAAAATTGTCTAGATGTTTGAAGACATTATTTCCCTGGAGGACTGCTGCCGGGCAAAACGTTTTAATGGCCTTTGAGTCGTTAGCGTATACCCACATTTGTTCAGTGCTTTTGATAAACAAGTTCTTATGCTAACCTTGACTAACGGTTACACTTGACGTGTTAATATGTATTTCGACATTATAAAGAAGAAATCACTTTAGGCATACTTGTACAAGGTAAATAACCTCCAATAGTAACCTTGTTGACCGTCCATCTTCTACCAACCTCTCCCAATATGTCGGATTTTTACCTTGATAGTTGTTCTAGTATTTGGGGAAGTACGGGGGGGAACTACTCAGTCATGATCATCGTTGTGGCCATGCGTGACGTGGTACGAAAAATAATTTTCACTCGGGCTTGATTTTCAGCTAACGTAGGGGATAAAGGGAAACATTTTTTTCCCAAATGAGCTATTAGATCCCAGTGAGCCTTATTGCCCCATTTTCTGAATGCTGTAATGAATATTTTCTCATTCTGGAGTCTAATTTAAAGTCAAAAGATTCAGGCCATTCCTGTAATTGCGACGCACTCGCCCAAATAATGAAAACTACAAATCAATCCGCGATACATATTTCGAAACTTTATTTTGCTGAGTGCTACCAAACTCTTGACCGTAAAGCAAACATTCGCTTAAACGCTCAGGTAGAGAAAACAGTCCCAGAGAATTGATATGATTAATAAGGAAAATATATCCAACTATATTCTTAACTCACTTCTCACCGAGTTATTTCTTATATATATTTTGCCGACTTCACCAAAGTACCGAACCGAAAACAACTGTTCAATTTGTTTTCCAAAGCTAAAGTTTTAACTCACTGCTGTACTTTAAGGAGTTAATGAAACATTTTAATACAATGGCGATTCATAACAGACAAAAAACAGTCTATTCTCCTACTGGAGTTAATTAGATTGACAAAACTCTCTGCTGAACGGACCTAAAGAGCACTAATTACTCTGAGTTTACCCTGATTACGGAGTGGAGCTTCATAATACTCTACTGGATGAAATTCAGCATCTGATTATTTCGCAAAAATGCCTCAACTTGCTTTATATTGGGGCGCTTTCCGGTTTAAAACGGATAGCAGTGATTGATAGAGAGACTCGGTGAGTCGGGGTCAGACGGGATTTGTAACTCAATTGAAAATAGCGTGGTTGATTAGGTTAAAATGTGGAATTAAGTGCGTTAAGATTGCTGGAGAGAAAACTACTCTCTGTGTTAGTGTTTTTCTTATGCAGGTAGGTTGAGTGTTGCGATGATAAAAAAAATTGAGACGGAACAGATGTGGAGGCTGTTGCATCCAATTTCCATTTCCGGAATACAAATGAATTGATCGCTTTAATGGACTAGGAAACCTACGCAGATTCCATTAAACCGGAAAGGATTAGGTTAGATCATCACCCCCGTGAACCCGTTGCCGACAGCACGGATACCGAGAATATTTTTCCTTAACCCAAAACTATCGAGATCCTTTTTTTACTTGAAAAAATAAACCAGAATAAATAATAACAATTCAAGTTGAAAACTCTTCCGTAATAACACTCAAGATGTATGTGATCGAGCTTCTTGGGTTTCTTTCCCCCACAAATCATATTTCTCATCTGTTCCACGTTTATCAATACCACACTATTGATTGAGAATGATTTTATAATCGCAACTCACTCATCCTTCGTTTTAATAAGAGCCACTCCGTCAATTTATTTACAATATTGCCCCTCCAGAAGCATTATTTTGAATAGTATTTGCATTTCATAGATGAGACCCGATAATTTTCATCCCCGAGAATAAGAAATATGGGTAAATAAATATAAATATATCTAATTCTGAATCAAAGATGCATAATTCCTTAAGTGAGACACGGTGTATTTTTACAAATAAGTTCAAAACAAAGGGGATCTCCCACAGAGCGGTCAAGTGGGAAGGGAATAAAAGGCTATTGGAAAAATTACTTCTCTCCCTGGTACCAGAGTATTGGTCCTGTGCAGATCGTGTTTTCTCGAGAGAGGGATAGTGGAGCAGGCATCATTACTTCCAGCACACGAAACATGCTCGGAATCCGATATGGGTATTAAGGGGAGAAGAGTCTCTCCGATGCATCCGTGTGCGGCGAACTCAACACAAAGGAGCGGTGAATCTTTTCCCCGTTGACCATACAGGAGAGGAGGGATGGAGATGGGAAGGGAGAAAATGCATTCTCCATCCCCACTTGGTACCTCCCATGACTGTGGTCTTCTCCTCGGCTTCCTTCTAATGGGCATGCCCCGCTGCATCAATTCGAGCTATATCTCGCGGTTAGCTCTCGTCTGAATGGCATTTTTAAATCACTCCATTGATAAAGGAAATTTTGTGCAAATGAATAGAAAAACTGATCTTAAGGACTTATTTTCAATTGAATTAGGTCTTTCATTCTGATTTTGATGTAATCCTTTTAAATGAAGACTAATGTAAGTAAAGACTCCAGCTCTAAAGAAACACGTATGGATGGGTAATCTAATGTAATTTAATTACTTGTCTTCTACACGTTTCAACTTATAAAGAAAACATACATTTTGGGCAGCAGCATTATTGAATTAATGCAATTATTGGAGTTCAACGGAAAGCTTTTTCACGACGTTGCCTTTTTGTTGTTAATGTAGGCAAAGGGAAATGATCTTGTGCACGAATAAGCTATGGAAACTACAAACAGTAAAAGGCTGAGGATTTCAATAAAATTACTCGAAGAAAATACAACCCATGCCATCAACTAATTCTATCAATATATTTGTCCAAAATTAAGCGTTCCTTAATGGGCAAAACTCTGGCTCCAAAATCTTAAGCTCGATTCCCGTGAATGGTATTGTTTTGCAATCTTGAAATCAGTTTCAACTCTGAGAAGCTATTACCATGAATGCATTGCCATTTACAGGTCACCCAAGAGAAGTACTTGAAAGGAAATGCATCGCATCTTACAGAAGACAATCACTAATTAGAGATGTCTAAATACTCCATATCCTCTAAGTCGATACCAAGGATGAATTTCACTTTTATCTCACTATGACAAATGATTATTGACTTGTGCATGATTACTCGAATCATAAAAGGACAAATGATCAACGTTAACCGTTGACTTCAAAAAGGGTTAAAATGTCGATACTTAAAATTTTCTGAAGGCAAATAAGAATAAAATAGCATTACTGCTGTCGTATAAATCGTAATCAAAACATTAAACGCTTGAAAAAACCTGGAATGATTAATGCCCTAGAACTCATCAGTATGATACATTTTTAATTATTACTTATTGCTATAATAGCTAGTCTACCAAATTAAGTAGGTATTGGAATCCCACGGACAAAATCGCTACATTTCTCAGCTTCATCTGAAAATAAATAACTTGACACCCCAACTCACCGTTGACACTACTTTGACCTCGCTTTATCTCTATCTCTCTTCATTATTTCTAGCAAGCCTATCCTTTGCCACTCCCTACCTGGCTTGTCTAACGTTCTCTCTTTTATAGCAGTCTTCAAAATTCCATCCAAATCTACAGCATCCACCTTCCCTGCCTCCTTTAGGGTTTCTACAAACAATCCTCTCTCCTCCCCTACCATGCCTAGCACATATTCGTCAGTTTTCTGTTCAATTTACTTTGTCCAATCTTTTACCCTCCACCACATCTCAAAAGAATTCAATCAACCTTTATCATCTTTCTTCAAGTATCATGTGTCCGAGTTGTAAATTCCACATCAAAGGTCTAAAATTTCCAACAGAGTTGGAATAAAGCTGAATCAATATCCTGAATCACGCGAAGCTTTATTTGCGAATATTACATGTCTCACGAAAAGTATTTTGGGTACTGATGATCAAGGACGGATATGTATCATGTTGGAGGTCTGAAAAAATGTACACTCCTTTTATGGAATTTATGGTACTAAATTTAAATACATACAAACAATAATTATAGTATTTACGGCAGTCGAATACTTTAAGCCAATAACGGCTAATGTCTCATTTGTCACTAAACACCTTCTAGACGAGTAGCAATTCAGTATTTAAGCGCAATGACACGTATTCGAATATATATCCTTGGAGTAGAGATAGAAAAATAATTACTCATGAGGTTAGAGAGTTAATTAATTTAATAAATTAAAACTGGAATGCAACTGGAACTTACTGCAAGGGCTCGAAGGTTTCACTCATGCACACGCTGTGCAATCACACGCCGCAAGATGGGTTTCAATTTACAGCGAGAAATCACCGACGAGAATAATCTATAACGGCGAGCGGATATTGAAGCCCTCAGGCCACGGCCACCCGCCGCCACCCGCCGCGCTAAATCGAGACGCAAATGCATTGCACATGCACTCACTCCATTCGAGAGAGCTCCTCTCGGTCGCCTTTTGATCCCCCAACCCCCTCACCCCGCGCTGATGTTTCGGTAAACCCCCGCGTTCGGGTTCAGCGGCAGGAATGGACCATATGGTTATATTCAGCCACTCCGGAATAAAAACCCCTTTCAGCCTGTCAGTCAATCCGTTCGACCGACCGTCCATTTCTCCATGTCTAGCTCTCACTCTAACTCCACCCCTCGAATTTCCTGCTTCGACTCTGAGCCGGCCCACTCTTCCCCTCCCAGTCCCACCCTGCAGGTCGTGCCCTACCTCCCTCCGACCCCTAGAGCTTACGCAACAACAACAAGGCCAAGGAGAGGGTCTCGGAGCAATCACGGGTTTGAAGGGGGCATTTCACCCCCAACGGCACACACACACACACACGCACCCTAACCAAGGGCTCCTAAGCCCCCCATCTCACACGAAAGCTTCACATCCTCGATCTCCCCACCCCCCGCCCCTACTCCCCATCACCCACTCAATCCGATATCCCCACCTCTCTCCCCCATACCCTCTCCCCCGCCTCGCCCCTCTCCCCGCCCTACGTGAATCCCATTACCCTCCGCCGAACGGTTTATGTAATCTAATATAGTGAAAATAAATCCACATTTAGGCTGACAGTTAGACGCCACTCCTCGGGGTAATCCCGCTATCTCTCTCCCAGGATAGAGGCGGCAGGGTAGCTGAGGGGAAAGAGGGGGGGAGGAGTCCCTTTCGTGGGCCCTTCCTCCCTAATTCCAGCTGCTCCTTCCGATCTCCCGAATCCTCTCGCCCCACTCCCCTTCCTAGGGAGGATATCGGACCAGGTGGAGGGAGGGACTTCGACCTACGCAGCGCGGCTCGGAACCGGGTTCGGGTCCCGCCGGATGGAGCATTGCCTCCACCCGGGGGATGCAATTCGTCCCCTCCCTAACGTCGACCCTTTCCACTCTCTCCTGTCCCGGAAAATCCCACCATTATGTCCCCACTCCTCACTTTCCGATGCCTAATAAGGGACTGTGAGGGTCTAGAAAGAGCGGGGATATGAATGCAAAATACACCAATTGAGACTTGGATATGAAATTAAATGCAAGTTTAAAGCACTTGGCCGAAGAAAGCTACACCGATCAAGGTAATTGATGTAAAATATTACTTAAAACGAATAAATTGCATTAATTATCAAACTAATACCTAGGGACACCGTTTCTTACTGAGATATAACGAGTGCTACAGGCATACATAGCATTTCAAGATGGGGACTAGTATTATATTGAAAAATGCAGAATAATTTATTTATTATATTAAGTATAATATTTGAGTAAGGCTTTGAGGTACTGATGCAATTTTACAGTATCATTTGAACTTATAAATCATCATCATAGGCACATTTTCCATTCAGTATTTCCCTCTTTACACTTCTCGATACTTCCCTTATCATGCTGCCCGAAACACGAACGATGTTCTTTTTCTCCTTCATCCACGCATGATCAATACTCATCTTGCTATGAAATCTTCAAAATTCTACTTCACATCTACTCAGTCCGCTTCCCTTATACTATTCTAATTTCCTTCCAAGAAGTTTCTCTGAAGATATATCGAGAGAATGCTCTCAGTAAATATACATATTTGATTTAATAGATAATTTATCTCTTAGGTCTGCTCAGTAACAGGTAGATCAAAACATTTTCATAAGACAATTTATTTTTTTAAACTTATTTTTCTTTCGCATGTTAAATAAATACGTTTGTGGCACAATTTACATTGATGTGACAATTGCTTCATCGACAGATTTTGAAAATTGAAACATCTTCAATTAACCTTTATATGCTTCTAAATAAAAAGAATGGTTTCCATGAAGGTGTTTATTCACGATGGAGAACAGAAAAGAGTTTCATGGAGCTTTGTATTGACAAGATGAAGGACGAGGGACACGTTTACATTGATTTTCGTGAGATATTCCGCAGCAAAATTTGTGATGTCAATTATCGAGTTGAAGCATCCAGCCTGTTGCTTTGAAACGAGACCTTTTGTGATTGTTGGGTCTTGAAAAATTTTCAGTTAATCTCTATAGCATTCACTTATAGTTATGATTGGTGTTATGATATGTTGATGGATCATTTCCGGAATACCAAAAAATGATATGACCATAATTTCCCCGGCAGAAGCCACCACTTTGGTTTTTTATTGGAGTGTGGTGATGCTTAATATTTCCTCACAGGGCTTTGCTGTTTGCTCTCAGGATGGACCGGAGGTAGCCAAGTTTCATCCAAAGTGATAACCTTCTAAAGAAACTCTTTCTTCAACACCAAATTTAACTGCGAGCAAACCTGAACAGGAACGTCCTGTTAGTCCGTTTTGATCATTCTTCAAACCCTTCGCACACAACAATTTTGCATTTGAGTTTTCTTTTACCTACGGGTGGATGATCTTCAATAAAACTGTCAATGATTCTGATAATATTCTTAGCCGATTTTCACTCTAATGGCAACAGTAGTGATAATATTTGCTTCTCAAAAACCGGTAACTGGACCTCCCGGTCCACTTCTTTTGAAATTGATCATCGCCCTTCTTTAAACACTTAAAAACATCTATTGGCTTTGATACAGGGAAGGAAAGACTCTTCATAACCCTAAAAGCTTTTGATAAAGTCCCTCATTGCAGATTACTCGCGAAATTGAAAACTTATGGAATACACGAGAGTATTATTAACTGGATTAAACAATTCTTAAGTGATCGTATCCAAACAGTCGTCCTGGACGGTGTATCATCCGATACTGCCAAGGTCACGTCGGGTGTACCACAAGGAAGTGTCATAGGTCCCCTCCTTTTCCTTATTTACATAAATGACCTCAGTACCGTAGTTAACAGCAAGCTCCGTCTTTTCGCCGATGATGCAGTAATTTATGGGGACATTCGAAGTCACGAAGACAGAGTCGTGTTAGCCAACGACCTAGATGCAATTCAAAATTGCTGCGACACATGGCAATTGGAATTAAATTTAAAAAAAATGCGTAGTAAAACATTTTTGGGAAAAGAGTAATTCTTCCCTCCCTTATAATTACAAAGTGAAACAAACCAAAATTGTGAGGGTAGATTCCTTTAAATACTTGGGTGTAACAATTACTCACGATCTGTCCTGGGGAAAGCACATACGAGAAATATGCGGTCGCGCTAATTAAAAATTGGGATTTGTGACAAGAGTGCTAGAGGTAGTGGGTAAAGAGAGTAGGTAAATGCGACGGAAAAGTGAAAGACCGATGCTTCCTTGCCTTGGTCAGGCCCCACCTAGAGTATGCTGCCAATATATGGGATCCTCAAAATATAAATTTGATTTCCGAATTAGATCGAGTTCAGCGGATGGGGGCTAGATTTTTCAAACATTGTTATGACCAACGCAGCAGCATATCTACTTTGCTAGACAATTTAGGTTGGGATTCTCTTACACAGCGGCGTTTACAATATATATTAAACTTATTAAAAATATTTAAAGATGGACCCTCTTCCAATGACATCAAGAATATAATACGAACCCCAATGTATTACGGTTGGAGGGATCACGAATGTAAGATTAGAGAGACTGCAAGACTGACAGGTTTAAAATTAATTTTTTCCTAGAACGATAAGAGACCAGAATGCTTGTAGTCGAAATCCCCCAGGAGTCAGTTCATTACAATAAGTATTAACGTACAGGTTAGGGACTGCGCGTGGATATAAAAATGTTTTTTTCCCCTCACCGGTTCCCCCAACCTTCCCCCACCTATTTGAAAAACCCTAACCCCCTCATGCCTTACCCTTTCCTCCCGGTGTTACACCTCCTGCCACACACCTTTTTTGGTGGCTCGCAGGGTATTTATGTAGATAGCATTACATTAGTCTTAGACGACGATTTCTTCATGAGAGAGCCGCACTTCAATACAGCTTGTAATCTCCATTGTTTCCGTTGGTGAACTAAATATGTTTCAAACTCCAGTGACTGCCGCTTACGAATTCCTGGAGTAAAATTAAAGAAACTTTTACCAAATATTGAATGCGAATTACGCTAAAACGCTACTTTTAATTCATTTTTTCAAATTAAACTATGTAAGTTACAATTTTTGGTGACCAAAACTTTGTTGAATTACATTCGCCAAACTCTTTTTACTCTTTTTTCTATCTTATTTCCCCAATTCTATTTTATATCATCTTCAAAGTTACGTAGTGCCTTCTGCTATTCATTTTCCTAAAAAACTACTTTCCTAAAAATGTATTTCGGAAAAATCCCCCTCCACGCTTTTAATTACGGTACTCACCGAGCTTTTTTCTATATCCCTCACCCTTATTAATGTTTTATTGTGTTCACCGTTGCAGAATAAGTGAAAGGTATCTTTACCTCGATTATAGCATGGTGAAACGACAAATGTAATGCATGTGGAATGTTACCGTGAATAATGAAGAAGTTTCCATAAGGAAACTTAAAAAATGTATGAAAAATCTGAAGGAGGCAAAACGTTTCTTTAAGTTACAAATGATCTAGGAAGAAGAAAACACAGAGCAATCAGGTTTAACCTAAAAAATGAGAACAAAAAGAATGAAAAGTCATTGCAAAAAAGAGCCTACATTGGCTAAATGAATAACTGCTAGATAAGAATTATTTAATAATTACCCATGCAGCTAAAGTTATTCTCAGGATCATCAACAAAAGGATAGAGAGTAAGGCAAATGATTACTTAGGGGATGATCAGTTTGGGTTCAGGAAAGGAAGAGGTACGCGTGATGCCATTGCAGTAATGAGATCACTAGTCGAGAGGAATATAGAATACAACCAGGACGTTGTTGCCTGTTTTGTAGATTTCGAAAAAGCGTTTGATAGAGTGAATTGGGAAAAATTAATGCGTGTATTGCAGAAAATAGGAATGGATTGGAGGGACAGGAGACTGATCCGCAACCTGTACATGTCTCAGACTGCTCAGGTGCGAATGGGGAACGGAGAGTCCGGATGGGCAGTGTTAGGAAGAGGTGTAAGGCAGGATTGCCCATTGTCACCGGTACTGTTCAACGTATATGTGGAGAAAATGATTAACGAGGCATGGGAAGAACTGGAGGTAGGAATGAAAGTCGGAGGGGAATTCGTAAAATCGGTTAGGTTTGCTGATGACCAAGCATTAGTTGCTCAGTCAGCCAAGGGGTTGCAAGCATTGTTGAGTGAATTGGAGGTTCAGTGCGATAAATATGGGATGAGAATAAATATTAATAAAACAAAGGTTATGCGATTTTCCAGAAAGAAAAAGGCTAAGCTAAATATTAAAATAGGCGGGGAAAAAATAGAGCAGGTAGAGCAGTTAACATATCTCGGAAGTGTTTTGGACCAACACGGTCAAAGTGGTAGGGAGGTAAGGAGAAGAATTGCGCTAGGCAAGGAGGCTTTCTCAAGGAGGAGGGAGTTGATGACGGGGACGTTGAGTAGGGATGTTAAGACAAGACTCGTAAAAACTCTGATATGGAGCGTAGCTATGTACGGCGCGGAAACGTGGTCGCTGAAGCAGGAGGATAGACGTAGATTGGAGGCTTTTGAAATGTGGGTGTGGAGAAGAATGGAGAAGGTGAAATGGACCGAAAGGAAAACAAATGAGGAAGTACTAGAAATGGTGGGGGAGGAGAGGGGTTTGTTGAGAGAAATCCTATGGAGGCAGGAAAAATGGATGAAAGGCGTATTGAGCGGTAGTGGAATGTTGAAGAGGGTAATAGAGGGGAGAATGTTGGGCAAGCGAGGTAAGGGTAGGAACAGAATAGGGATGTTGGACGGGATGAAGGGAGGAAAGAAGTACACCGAGATGAAGAGGGACCTAATATAGATTAGTTTGCTAGGTGGGAGTCACAAAATGTTTATTTGATAGTTGTGTCCATCCAAAAACCTACCTTAACCGGTAGATTACCTAATAATAATAATAATACCATTTTTGCAATTTCACGCACGATATAATGGGAGTTACTTAGCCCCTCATTAAAACTGCAGAACAGTCAGTAGTGACGAAAGAGACGCAGTCAAGCACACGAATCGAAGGGATCGTTTTTCTTTTACTTTATCTGCAATGTCGTCAGAACAGAATGAGGCATTAATGCATTAAAACACTTTAAAACCTCTTCATATACACTATTACTGGTATAGTTTTCAAATAGACCATTATTATATTCGTGATCCATTTGGAAATTTTTATGTTCTAAATTTCTTTAACTTATTACGAAAGGTTTTGCGGTGATGTACAGATTACACTATAGATTTCAGTTTGATCCGTCGTCCGTTTCCGTTGAGCGTCGTCCAACTTTGCTAGATGACATTTTTGCTAACCTTGTAGTCAATAACTTCAGGACATAATGTAATATGCTGACTGATGACCCAGCGCGACCGTCACGCAGCAAGATGGAACTGCGCGGGAGAAATCCAAAAACTATGCTATTTATGTTATTGAACTTCTGAAAGAGTCGTCATCAGTGTGTGTGTTGCTGGTTGCTGTAAAAGAACTATTTTTATTTTCTCGATACGGTGACACTTCTCTGCTAACTTTCAAGAAAATCAAAATTGGTGCACATACAGCCATTTTATGAGTAGAGGCAACATTATCTCGTGGTAAAAATAATGCTAACAGACTGCAAGAATAGCTTTTTCTTTGTATGTGTCTTCTTATATGACTCTAATGGAGAAAAAATTATTATTTGGATTTTCAATACATTATTTTATCGTTTAAATACTCATAGAAAGTCAATATTATACAAATAAACATAGGTATATTGATAGATACTACGGGTTGCTTGGGAAACGTATCCCACGAAATCACTAAGCAAATTTATTTTAGCAATCATCATTGGCTGCAGCCCTCCATCCTAACGTATCTGATGCTAATTGACTTACTTTCTGTTTTTTTAAGGCAATCTACCGGTTAAGGTAGGTTTTTGGATGGAATAAACATTTTGTAACTCCAAACAAATTACTTTCTGTTATATTAGTATATTGCAATTTACTTTCTTCTTCATTTTTCCCATGTATTAATCCGTTGGCATTCCTCTTGGGACTTTCCCTCTATTTTTACTTCTATTATATTCTTATTTTAGCAATAACGACTCATAATATTGAAATGGTGGAACAGTCGGGAAAGAACGAAATATATTTTTCTAACGCCTAAGTTGCTCATAAAGCAGCATGTCAAAATAAATATTTACTACGCTTTAGAGGTCCCAAATGCTCTGAATTGAAAAGAATACACCACAATAACCATCAAGAGTTCAATACAGGGTTAAAACATCAATAATTGGTGTTGATATATTTAAGGACTTGTTTGGGATGGAGACAGACAGCACTACTTTATTTCTTATTCTCGCCAACAAGGCACCACCTGACATCCGACATTATATGGAACTACTCTTCAATTTTTCTTTTTTACTATCTACCTCCCTTCATTCCGTCGAGTATGCCTATCCTTTTACTCCCCCTACCTCTTTTGTCCAACGTGCTCCCTCCGTTATTGCAATCTTCAACTGTCCATCGACAATCAAAATACCTTGAGAACTTATTTTCTGTCTCCTTTGGATTTCTTCCATCAATCTTTCATCTTCCTTCACCATATATAGAATTGGAAAAGAAGAGAGGATTGTTGGGAGTGATATATAAGAGTAAAAATTGGTGTCCCTTCCTTCTGAAGGGTTGAGCATTTGCTATGATTTTCAAGAAGAAGCTATATGTATCATAATCAATGGAATCTTATGTAGATTGATATAAAGTTCACCAAGATGGAAAAAAAAGTCACAAACATTCCCTGTTAACTACGTCACAAGGTTGTGTAGGATAAGGTTTTGTACACAAATCATTTGTAAGTAGTCTGACGTGTAGATGAAATCTTTAAAAATACGCCTGAATGCTTCTCGAAGACCAGGAACCGTAGAGTGTTCACCTTCTAGTATTTTGTTTTCAAAAATCATCCATCTGATTCCTCACTTAATTAAAAATACCTAATGCTACTTGGTTTGCTTCCTACTTTCCATTCTGTTAGGATAAAGGAAAGGATATATGGGCTGGCCATTTATGTAACTTCGTCCATCTGGAAAGGCTGTCAGATGGAAATGTTCTTGTATCGAGTACAACGCTAATTTCGAGAGATAACCAATGTTATTTCGAAGTTGAGAAATTATCCCAGGAAATTGCATTGCACGACACGGCTTATTCAGACACCATTAGATCTCTGCTTAAAAATGATCACTTAGAAATGGTTACGGCAATTCTAAAACGGAATTACGCTGCTAACAAGTGTTTTACGCTACATTTGCTTCATAACGCTTCTCTGATAGATCTGTTTAAGCTGTGAAGTGTGAATGCTTAGGTACACAAATATTCTATCCTAGAGACTTCCACTCACAAAGTGCGTTCCAGGTTTCGACAGGCACCGGCATTGACATTGGATGCCGTAGGCCAACTGTCACCGGTTCTCTGTGAACACCACCGTCATCCATTACTGCCGAAACACTCCTCCGCACGGTCGAAAAAGAAGAAAAATCTCCACGCGAAAACTTGAGCTTTTCTTTTCGCTGCCCCTTTTAAACGTGCACCTCTTTCACCCCCCACCCCCCGTCGTACATTTCTCCCTCATCCTACCAATTCCCTTCCGTACTCCATCGAGTAACTCAATCCACCCCTCCTCCCCCGTTTCAACTCCCGGCTACGCCCCATCCACTACGGCAGTCCACGCCCCTTCGCCCTTCACTCCCTCCCCATTTCTGCGTTCCATATTCCAACCCCCACACTCCCCAGCTCCCACCCCCCTGCTCCACCCTCTCTCTCTCTCGCCCCCTCCTCTTTCCCCGGATATCTTTGGCATATCCTCTTCGCCCTCCATCATGAGCCTCCAATCCAGCGAAGCATACAAAAAACCAATATGGATACATTATGGGGCTCAAAAGACTGCCGTATAAAGCCTCGTTAAACTCAACTCTCTCTCCCTCCCGTCCAACTAGTCTCACAACTACCCTCTCTCTCTATCTCTCCCCCTCTCCTCTCCTGCCCACCCCCGCATCCTTTCCCTCACCACCACACCGAACTACTCCTATACCCCGTGCCCCACCCTATCTTTTTTCAACCCCCACCCCCATCGGGTCTCCTGGAATACCATGTTCCCCCACCCTAAATCCCCATCCCTCTTCACCAACGCTCCCTTGTCTCCCGAATCCCTTATATTCTCGGCAAGGGAGGAGAAAACCAATTCATACGTCCCACCCGCGCTCCCGCCCACCCAATAACTCCGCGGACCTCCCTGCTCCGCTACCCACCCCGTCCCTCCTCCAGTTTTCTCTTTCGCCTGCCTTATCTTAACCTTCCCGCCCATTCGAACACTTGTGTATATATGTATTACATGTGCATAGAATATTTCGTTCCCTTATCTCCTCTCTCGTTCCGTATCCGGCTCACTCCGAAGGTACATTCCTTTGCTTCATCTCCCGCCCTCGTCGTGGACTTCTCCTTAAACCGTAATCCTCTTCCCTCCCTCAAGCTCCACTATCTCCGCCCACATTTCAGTGAGAGTGCATATCTATGTGACACTCTGGCAATCACATGACTCTTGGCTAGGGTGGAGTTTGGATATCGAGAGCAAGACTCGAGTCACAATTGAAGTAAAGACAAAATTACGCGGATAATTTTTATGCATGTGGCAAATGCTCCTCCTTACTATTGAGGAAACTTTCGTACAAACTACTTCAGTCTTGGTAGTAAATATATTACAGAGAATTAGAACTAAGTATTTGTACTAAGTTGGAAGTAGAGTAATGGGGTTGGACACATAGGTTTCTTTTACAAGAAAGAAATGGTTAAAGCCAATGCTTTACAAGAAGTAGTAAGAGCATTTGGAGATTTGTATGAAGAACTAATAAAGAGAGGTATTATGGGACCATACGCAAGGTGGTCAGGGCCGGCAAAAAAGACATACTAATAAACTCTCGCATACAAGATATATTTCAAACGTACATTTGGGAATGTGAAATCAAATATTCTTGCAATTCGCCACCGCTGAGACATTACTTGAGGCGTTCCGCTGTTGCTACGGTAGAGGGAATGATATGATATGAATGAATGAACTTGACTTATACATTACAAAATCGCATATCTGATTATTGCGGTATTCTAAAATGTTTGTTGTAAGAGTTAATGGAAACAAAACAAAGGTTATGAAGTTTTTGAGAAAGAGGAAGGAATGCTAGGTTTAGTGTAAAAATGGGAGGGCAAAAACTAAAGCAGGTGGGACAGGTAACCAATGTTTGCAGTGTTTTTGGACCAGTATGGGCGTAAGAAGAAGAATAGTTTAGGTAGAGAAGCTTTCACAAGGAGATAGTTAACAATTTGATATTAAGAGGGGTTTTGTATAGACGAAAACTTGATGGTTAAAGTAGGACTATGACCTTAGATATAGATAGACATTTGTATATGATAGAGGCTTTTTTGATGTGGATGTGGAGAAAGATGAAAAATAAAAAAAAGTGGAAAGGAAAACTAACGAAAATGCAGTAGGCTAGGTATGGGAGGAGAAGAATTGTTGATGTGAGACCCAAAGGAGGCTGGAAATATGGAAGCAGAGCATTTTATTTGGGGATAGAAATGTTATAAACTGTGATAGAGTAAGAAAAATAGCCAAGTAAGGAAGGGGAGAAAACATAGATATGTTGGAAGCAAAAAAAGGGAGGTAGAAACTATGTGGAATTGAAGAAAAGTATTTTGGGTTGTCAGGATGGTGCTTGTTAGACGAACCGAAAAAATGTAGCGATGATCAGTCTGTGTCTCGCCACAACATGTATTAAAAGGTAGACTATTAATTAATAATCATTTGGTCTACAGGAATAGTTAGGAGAAAAATAACTTTGATACGGCTATGTGGAAGAGTGGCGGGCGCTTGGTGGGTGGCACTATTTGTTGACGTTGGCGTGAAAGCACCACCAGTACATCATCCATCTCTGGACTTCATCGAAGTAAAAGAAGACCTTTATATTCTTCAAACACATTTTTTTTCTTCTCCAATGAGTTCCGGTGTGGAATATATTTCGGAATCTACCGCGGTGAATAAACACCACAGGTGGAATAAAAATGCTTTAAATTAGACTAGTTAAACATTTAAAGTGTATTTTCAGCAAAAACCTTAAAAAATTGGTCAACAAAGTACTAAATACGGAACGAAAATAAAATCGAGTTGCAAATACGAATGCTTTACATACATTTAGTATTATTAAAGTGACCAATTTTTAATCGGAATAGGTATATAAATGTGTAATTATGTTATTAGTATTATGGGTTTAAAGACAATGAATATATATTTAAACAGAAGTGGGGTATGGATTTTATTTTGAAGTCGTAAAAGAAAACAAAAGAATATATCACTGTAAGTAGCTCAATTGAAAGAATAAGGATTTACTCATACTAACGGTCACCAGAAGCAAGAGTATAAAAATAGAACCACTCTACGAGTTTAATTCCCTAGAAGGATATTCGCCGGATGAGTACTGTAGCTCATGTACGAATAACTGGAGTTATAATAAGGCTACAACTGGTCACTTCAAGAGTTGCATTTTAAATTTTGCGGCAGATTTTCAGCTAGTTATAGGCGTAAATACAAAATGAACGCGCCTATAGTCGTGAAGCAATGAAAACGAGATAGTCGAGATCGTAAACTTGATTGGCACTTGGTTGTAAAAGGGTTCCTTGTTTTTTGTTCATGTTTGCGTGATTTATGGGTCAATAGCATAGGAGGAATCCTTGCAAACCCTGGACGAGTGAGGACATGAACGCACGCAAAGATCCCTATTTTAGAACACACCTGAGTGGTTGAGTAAATGAGCGAAAGCGTGCGTACATCCGTTTTTTAATTTTGTATTCATCTGTGTGATTGATGGGTCACTTGCATGGGAGGGATCCTTGTAAACCTTGAGTGTGTGTGTGAATGCAATTTACGAGAGTGACTGTTATTCCTTCACACACCCTAGTGATCGAATGGTTGTAAATTTGTTATTTATTTTTTAAATATTAATATTGACCTTATTTGTGTGTGATTGAGGCACATGTGGGTCACTGTTTCTCAAACACACCCAAGTGACCTAGTGTGTGTTCCCCATTTTCCCCTTACTTGTAACTTTGTTTTATTCCCTCCTTCACAACCTAGGCCAATCAAGTTTACGGTCTCGGCTATCTCGTTTTCATAGTTATGGGTGTTCTCATACACAGCCTGTGAGCGTTTTTAAGGGGGATCAATTCTTGGAAAATAACAAATATAATTTTTAGCAGTGATACTTTCAACAAACAGGGACTTTTGAAGAACAGTGAGACTTTTAAAAAACTATAACCAAAGAGAAAGCTGTGGGTGGGAAATGGGAAAAGTGTAACACCAGCATAGATTAAAAATGTAACTTCTTAAGTAAGAGAATTGATAACGCAAATTTATGTAATTTTGGATGAATGTAAATTCCGTATTTTGGTCCTTTATGAAGGAAATTCAGCAGTTAAATCAGGGAAATAATTTGCTCTTTCAATACTGCAGCCAGCATCACTATTTTACACAATTATACGAAATTCAGCTCGGGGCGAATGTTTCAGTTTCACGATTCGAAAGTATCCAAAGCCCTTCCAAGAACATTCAAGCTTTCGTAGCCCAAGCACATAGTCTGGGTCATTAGACAAAATGCAAACTTAGAAGTTCTTTTAGACTTAATGCAGACATCTTGTACAAGCATCCAAACTAAAATAACGTTTGAAGATTCTTACACATCTAATGGTTCAACTCTCTTATATGCGGGTACTCTTAAGCCATCAAAACTCTTATTTTAGCAATGATAATTAGTGCATAAGAATAACACCAATGATTTCCATCAGTTATTTCATGGTCAGGGAAGTTCACTGAACCATCACGATTTCAATACTGCGGACTGGAGAGAACTTTCGAGGTTGTCTGGGCGGGGAAGAAGAGAGGAAGGAAAGACTTCGGGTGGACGTGGAGGTAGAGAGCAAGTCGAGGGGTGAGAAAGGACTTGGCAGTTTGGGGAAGGGATTGAGGTATATGTGGGGGATGAGGAGGAGCATCTTGAAGAAGAAGCGGGAAATGAAGAGAGGGCTGGGGGCGGGGGAATTTCTCCAATGGGATTGCAATGCAATCCGAAAAAAAAGGAAGGAAGACGAAGCAAACGATATCCTCAGTCTCTCCCCATCTCTACCTGTAGTCCCGGGGGAAGGAAGAAGTGTGCGTGGGCGGAATGGAGTTGTGAAGAAGGGGCATCGGAGCGGTAGGGAGGGGCGTTCCTCTCCCGTGCCCCTTCACCCCTTATATCACCCCCTTCCCCCCATGCATTCATTTACTCCCCACCCATCGGTCCCCTGACCAACCCCGAGCTCCCACCCCCACGTCTCTTCTCTCCTTTGCGCCATAAGGCATCCTCACCTCTTTCCGAGGTCCAAATGCGGACGAGTAAGGGATCGGTATTCCAATGGTTTGCGGCGAAGGGAAATAAATAAAACTACAGTGTCCTCTCTACAGACAAGGAGTATCACCTCCTCCGTGTCTCTTGACATGGTCTCGAATGAGAAACGAAGAGGACTTCTTTTCTCTTCGGCGCCCCAGATGATTGCGTCATTCGGAAACACATACATAAATTATACGCATGGTCTGACGCGCAAAATCAACTCTCAGAAAGATAAAAAAAAACGTAGGGATGAATGGTCATTTTGAAAACACTGAATTAAATAAAAAGATAATTATGCCCCGTTTGGTATTGAAATTTCCGTATTACTCGTTGGATCGCAGAATTAATTTCGTAGCTTAAAATAGGATAATATTTTATGATAATTAATGAAGAAGCAAATCGCAAGTAAAAAAGGAAAATATTTTCTAGTGAAAATACGCAAAAAACATGCGCTTTTAGACGAGTGACAGGCATCATAAACAGATACCTCATACCTCCATGAAAGTTTACAATTTTTCAAAATTAGACTCATAAAAGATCTTTCAAAGCATTCATATTATTCAACTTATTTATCAGTACCGCTACGTATTTTATGTATGCCTTGTTCGTGTCTTATCACAAGCGTAATTTCGAAGAATATTACTTATAATATCTAATCATAATTTAAACAATGACTTGTACTTAATTTCTACAGCCACACAATAAATAAACTTTTAAATCGAGGGTATCTGTTGACTACGTGAAAATGTAGTACTTTCCAATTTCAAATAACTTCATAATGAACTTTAATCTTATAACACAGATGAAATTATGCATGCTCAATCAATTCGCTATAAATGGAGAAACTCTAGTACATTCATTTAAGTAATGCATTAAAATGTCGTTGCTATGATTTTTTGATTTCTTCAATATTTAGCTGAAAGATCAATTTTCGAATCTTTTGGCTCTAATCATCTAATTTTAATGTAAAAAACTGAATAGCATATTCCACTTTAATTACATCGTTTCACTCTAATGGTAACAATAAATATTTTAGAAATATATTTCCTTCACGCAGATATAATATTCATTGCAGCTCAGTGATCAGTGCCACAATTATAAATGGAGGATTTATAATCTTATTTTGTAGCAACTTTAAGGGTTAATGCCAATCAAAAAAAGAGTAAGACGACTTAGTGGGAACAGTAGGAGTAACAGAAGAAGGCTATGGGTAAAACCTATGTCGAGGTCAGTGCATTATTTCCATTTAAATGAAATATATTAAATAATGAGACCCTGACTACTGATGGTCCACGTTGATCTCTCTATTTACACCATGTACTGTAAATGACAATGCAGTGGAGACATTGAATAATTCCGCAAATTTAGATCAAAATCACTGAAATCTAAAAATGAATGGCCAATGTACTCTACAAAAAACTTTAATTTGGAGATTAACATAGGACTAGGCGCCTTGATGGTCGTGAAAGGAAACATTCACAATCGCACCCGGACATTCAATGAGTGGCTTTAGACTAGAGGTCGTCAGATGGTCCCATTTGAAGAACACTCGTTTGGAGGGAGTTTGAGAAGAGACTGCATATCGCAGCACCAACACAATGGTGAATTAGAATTAATGGTTGCTAATGATGAAACGTGGTAGTTCACGGGTAGAGCGGTGAACTACTGACAGGAGGGCCCACAATTGATTCCCTGGTACGCCTCTCTGTGCCCCCTCAGTTTAACCCGATCTGTATGATTTTTGGAGTACCAGAATTTCCTGGGAAACCACAGGTGGCACAGAGTTGACAGAGGATCTGACCCACCCCCATGTGTGAATTTCACACGCCATTGGGATTTTGAATGGATTAACTCTACCATCACCAATCAAACAGATCTTCGGGTGGAAAACTGTTTTATGGTTTTTTTTAATGGAGACACAGGTGCCATAACTAATATAATCAATTGATCTATACGCTGAGTTCATTTGCCCATTTAAGCATTATTTTCAACCCTACATTCACAATCATAATCCCACGGAGCAAATCATATTTCCTTCCTCTTCTGCGAACTGATTTCGGAGATACGATTTATCAGTAAATGTTTGTAATTATAACTTTAGAATAACTTATGAAACATTTCACCTGCATACGACTGCAACATTTTTAACAATCCTCATTCCATGCCAAATTTTACACGTCCGCTTCGGATTGGTGCCTCTTGGACTTTACGCGAGTACCATAAGGGTTTTGCAAGCACTGATGGCTAGTTTTTGCATCACAACTGTGATTATGACTACATCACAACCACCATCACCATCACTTCACATCATGTAACCATCATTATATGAAGGTATGTAAAACAGTGATCACCCGTAACGTGACACGAGAGTAGAGAGCATCACTGAATCGAGCGATGAGAAATCAGCCGTTAAGTTGATAACCCTACCAGGGCAGCAATATTTTGCAATACAGGATTCCATTCCTCCCCTATCCTACGGTATTCCTTCCATTGACAGCTCTACCTGACCTAAGCGTTAAAGATTGGTCAGTACCATTTACTTGGCACGGTGTCAAGCTCAAAATACTCACCACGGTCTCCTGATTACGCAAATCTTGAATTTTGGCCACCTAAAAAAATAACTCTGCAGTACTATCCGTTTCTAAACTTCCATATAAATATAAATTACAGGTGAAGGTGGTGGTGTGGTGGAACTGTTCCATAATAGCATGGATGAAGACTACTATAATTTTTCACTATGTAAAATGTATTCACGACGAAAGTCGGACTGTCGGCATCCGGAGGATCCCCAAAGAAAGAGATCGATCGGCCAACTGACGACATCCGACACCCCAGGATACCGCCACCACTCCTTCCCCGCACACCATGGGGAGACGGGATGATGGACGCCATAAGGAATGTAGATTAGAGAAAAAGACCACCTCATCACAACCAACTAGAGACTTTGTTTATATATATATATATATATATATATATATATATATATATATATATATATATATATATATATATATATATATATATATATATATATATAGATGAGTTCTTCGAAGAAACACGGAAGTGTTAAATAAAAATTTTTGACAACAACACAACACACAATATGAGAACACATAAAAGGAAAAGGATGTTCCTTTTATGTGTTCTCATATTGTGTGTTGCTGCCAAAGTTTTATGTTTGTGTGTATAAATATATATATTTATATGTATATATATATATACATTTATATATACAAAATCCAATCCAGCAACCTCATCTACATCAGGTCCCTCTTCATCTCTGTGTTATTTATATATATATATATATATATATATAAATAACACAGAGATGAAGAGGGACCTGATGTAGATGAGGTTGCTGGATTGGATTTTGTTTGGAGTTACAAAATGTTTATTTGATAGTTAAGTCCATCCAAAAATCTACCTTAACCGGTAGATTGCCTAATAACAATAACAATATATATATATATATATATATATATACATATATATATAAATGTTAGTCTAGATCTACCTTTCAACGACTTGATTTCAGTCTCTCGCTGGTGTCAGTGAAGTTTAATTGTTTTTTAAAGATATATTTATCATTAATTTTAAAACTATCTAACTACAGTTCCCACCTAACTTTAAATCAACTTTAGTTCATAAGAGGTGTTATTTCTTAGCAGTAAAAAGGCTGATACACTTCATGATGGCGATAAAGTTATCTCCTAGTTGCAATATTTCTGTTGCTTTGGAGAATGAAAGTTGTATACGTATTTAAAATAATGAAATATTTATTTCCTATGTGAATTTATAACCACTAGGATCTTTCTTAAAATTTACATAGGGCATATCCATCCTAATAGCGAGACTTCAATCAACAACCTTAAAGATTAACTTAGCGAAAGTAAAGTTCACCAGGCTGGAATGCAACTCATCATTAGAGGATTGCGTTATACTAATAGAATTAAGTTCGATTGAATTGAAGAATACTAATAAATTGAACTATCGCATTTTGATTTTCTCCTATTCACTTAGTTTTAAATTTTAGTGTTTTACCTTGCTGTTTCCATCCAACCCCCTTTTACATTTTCCTGCACAAGAACTGTTCCATACTTTGACCCACGTCCGCGAAAAGCACTCGTAATAGCAACAGGGTAAATGTATTGATAGCCCCGTGTAATTTTCATTTAAAAGTTGCCCCTTAATGCTTCTCAAAATGAATGCTGATGATGTACACTTAGAGGCATTCGATTGATTGATGACGAAACAAATTTAAGAATTGATTTAAAAGACAAACATTTGTTAAGGCATTACCCAGCAAAATGATTGCTTTGCAAACCAGCCTCGGGAATGGATGATGTTTGCATTAGATTTAGTTGGCTCCAGGAAGTTGGATGGCTCAACATAGCCTTATTAGTCGAAGAATTTCAAACCAATGTCTACCATTGGTCACCTGCCATTATATTTGGTTATAGACTAATTTCTTCATTCATTGATAGCTCCCACTATTGTCTTTCAATAGCTGCTATATATTATTCATCCTTTATAATTCATTAGATTTTTAAAACTCCTCGGTGACACAGTATTTCTTTTTCACCATGCACTATTTAGTTAAATACTAGATAAGAAATAGCGGATTGGAAAGCTGAAGAAAACCTATCTTCGCATTCACAACACCTAATAATAAGCTCAGATTATCCACGAATAAATCTGTGAACAAACTTAACATAACCCTTCTTGTTTATAACTAACCAGCTATCCGCAGTGAGACAACAGCAGCAGAGATATCCATTGGTACTAAAGAATTGATGGAATTGTTAGGCACGGAAAAAATTAGCTACATGCTCTCTTTAAATAAGATAATCTATCTCCTGATAATCTAGGATTGGCAGGTTCGAAAACCTTACAAGTCGGTTATTTCCTCCTATGAATTGGAAGTTTTGTATTTTTTTGTTTAAAAATTAATATAAAGCACGCTTTAACTGGTTTTGAGTCGAAATTTCAATCTGAAAAATCTGCCTCCTTCCCCTGATTTCTGTCTTCTTTTCGCCGTTACAATTGTGTCTTCCATAGCATCGAAAAATCTCACCACTACGGAATTCTTTCATTTTATTTTTTCTGACTACCGTTCTCGGACCCTCTGCCACGTACCGTTGCAGCAGCTAGCTGGGTATTAGACAGTTATGCTCATTTGAATAACTGCCCTCACTGATAATAATACACCGCCAACGGAGCAAAGAAAACACTTTCCGAGGATTTTGACAAACCCCCGGGCGGGACCAGAGACTTCAAACTCGCTCCGTAAGCCCTGAAGATTTCGCGGAAGCATTTTCCCCCTCCCCCCAATCTCTTTATTCCTATGTCGCCCTCTCATTCGCCGTCATTTGTTCCCTTAAGGCAAAGCCGGGAGGCGAGAGAGGGTGGGGCGAGGAGATGACGACGAAGACGGTGCGAGTATCCGTGGAGGAGGCAGGGAAGGGCTTGAGGAAGCGCGGAACGTTTGCGGGAAGCCATGAAAAAGACGGGGGAGGGGAGAGGGAGACGACGGATGGAGAGGAGAGAGGGAGAAGGGACGGGGGTAAGAAAGAAGAGAGCCGGAGCGGGGGCAATCCAAATAAATGAAAGACAAACAGCGCATTTAATGAGCAAAGTCACGCAAATAGTGGGAGTTGGGGTGGGAGGGGAGAGAGGCGTGTTCGAGTGGGGTGGAGCTTGCCCCGCCGCGGCGGCGGTAACAGGGGGTTGAAGGGGAGAGAGTGGGTGCGAGGGTGGGTGGAGGGGAGGAATCGGGGGAAGAGGAGAGAGAGAGAGAGAGATAGAGAGAGGGTCTGCGGAGTTCATCTGAGTGCTTTGGCTGCCTCTCTCCCCTCCCCACAACCTTTCTGTCTCCACCGAGCAGCCACCAGCCACTCATTCACCCTTTCTCCTAAACTATTGCCCCGTCCAATAAAGTCAAGCATACGCGCAAATGAAATAATATCGAAATGGTAATGATATCAATCTGGCAACAGTATATAGTAATAGAAGAGTGGGGAATTCCATAAAATATTTAGGTTGCGCCGATGCAGATATTCAGAACCCCCTGACTTGGTTTGCAGTGATTTTTGTCGTGGAAATTAGTCATGAAATGCCATTTTATTTTTCCTTAGCATAAATAAAGGTAGAAGACATAGTTATGTAGTCAATTAAAAAGGGAATTCAAACGGCATGGTTAGCAGGTGAAAAGAACTAGGATCAAGAGAGGAGCTCACGGAAGAGAAAACCGAGATAAATCACTTATTATTCAATAAAACGAAAACATCCATTTTGGTCAGCATAATAAATCGAAGAAGAATGCCATGGTTAAAATGTCATTTCGATACTTCTATAATACGATGATCTCACTATATTACTAAGTATTCTGAAAAGATGAAAATCAAGGACAGAACTAGAAAGAATAAGTAGGATTTTTCTGCTGTTTTTCTAAGTCATAATTTAATTAAAAACTATATATTTTTTTAATTCCGCAGAATTTTATTTAGACTGGACCAGGGTTTCGATGCTCAACGCTATCATTAGGTCCACGTAGTTGAACGTTGAAATCTGGGCTGCGTCTAAATGGAGCACGGTGGAATTACAAATTTATAGTTTTTCATTATGAAATGAATTGATTCCATGAAGTCACGTCTAAAACAACCAATTACAAGGAAAAATATATATCCATATATATATATATATATATATAATTATATATATATATATAATAGAGTCTGACCTGAAGAAGGCCTCGGAGTAGGCCGAAAGCTTAAATCATCTACAGTGTGAGTGTCCTTTTACGTGTTATCTGTTTTATTCTGTGTTCTATTGTGCCGTCCAAAAGATATATATAGTATATATATATATATATATATATATATATATATATATATATATATATATATATGATCTTCTCTGAGAGTAATACATTCCCCTTAAAATGATTATATTTTTTCAATTTATTATGTATTGAAAAAATATAACCATTGCTTGAAAGTTTTGATATTTTCAGTGGTATTTCTAAGAGACTTTGGAGCGAGGTGGGGAACACTACATATATAAGTCACAAATAAAATAATATCGAAATGATAATGATATCAATCTGGCAATACCACATACTAATACCCCTGTACCTTCCCTACCCTAATACCCTAATACCTTTTACCTTCATGTTTTCCATTATTACGCCAAACAACTAGATTAGTGGGTATCAAAAGTAATTGATGTCACAAAACATATGGTGACTCGATTAATACACGGCAACTGCTAATGTAGGCCTGTACATGGGATTTCTCGAGTTTAAATCTGTAATTTGTAGCCAATGAACATCAATAACTTATTGAAGTAGATCGACGTCGATTAACTAACATTATTAAATTTAAGAGATAATTGTTATATGATTAGATGAGTCCGTTTACGGTATCGCTAGTTTGGAGGATATATGCTATCCTCAGAGGTTTTTGATTAGTGTGTTGACGCCAGCAATGGCCCCTCGCTTTCATTCCTTCCTTTTCAACTCCTTCGTTGCTGTAATTTTTTACCAATCCCAAATAATCTTGACTGAATAGACAGATTTCTTATGATGGACTTCTGAAAATAATAAGTAATTGGAACGTGAAAAATTTGCCAAATAAAAGATATTTTTTTTAGTTATTCCTTCAACTTAAGTTTTGAATTTTTGACACACTCCACTTCCAATTTCTAGACTGTGATATTAAAACGTCACCGGATCCACTACCTCATGTTTACAACTGTAAAAAAGATTATATGCACATTTTACAGATGGAATATTAAACTAATTGACCGATTTTGTATTCTGAATGAAGACACCTTTACCAAATTGAGGAGGTGCTTATTACTAATGGACGTTCATGTGCGCAAATTCATACCGGTTGGAGTGCCATCTAATTAAAATTTATAAGAAAATATGTGACATTTCCTGACAAGCAATTTTCGTAATCTAAGTCGTTTTATCCCTAAACACAAACTTCATTCACGCCAAGACCGCAGGAAGATCGCCCCCCCCCATCAGATTTTTATTGGCCAACATTTACGAACGTAGTGCTTTGTATAACACCTCTTTAAAAATACGCATTATATTACAATATTTCATTACAAACATTCGATTAGAGCGTGGAAAAGTAAACAAACCTTGGAACTATATACCTCACCGGAAAAATTCCTCTAGTCATTCCAGGATGCTATCCTGCGAACATTCATATAGAACAGTCATCCTAACAGTATCCTCCCCTATCTCATCGCAACTTACTTAAAAATTATTGGGGAGGAGATCAATATTTACTAAGTGTCTGACTATGTAGGAGACCAAGGGTTTACTTATGAATCGAAAATATGTATTCTTTTGTCGGATCTGTGGGGCAAAGCAATCCCAGTTTTGGCTATAAATCCCGTTTCGTGCTATTTCCCCTTCGATCTGTCCCTTAAAAGTGTCCCTCAAGCCATTCCATCCTTACGCAGCCCACTCTCCAATCCCCCTCCACCCGGACTCACTGCGCCCCCCACCCCACACACCATATTACGTGGATCCCGTTCCCCAGCGCCCGGAGTCGACCGGATGGCTCCGGAGAGGCCTAAGGTTAGAAGAGAAGGAGAGCGATGGAGGAGAGGAGGGGGCGGTTGAGCAAGTGGGTGATGCGCTCAGACGGAAGGCGGCGGGTGGGGAGTGCGGAGCTTGGAAGCAGAGGAGGGGGGCAGCGGCAACGGCAGCGCTGGGAGACGCGGTGTCTGAAGGGTGTTTTGAAGAGCGGCACGCAAAGGGTGCGTTTATATGTATGTGCAAGTGGCTGTGAGAGGGCGAATGTTGCAAGTGCATTTGTGAGGGGGGGAGGAAGAGAGGAAGCAGAGGGGTGAGGAGGTCGGAAGGGCGAGACGGAGTAAATGTGGGGAGGGGGTCTCACCGGGCGACGTAGGGGGAGCACGGTTCGACGGGGGTGGATGTGAACGGTGTGAATTATATATAATGCTCTCCATCCCTATACGTGCACCCTCTCTCCCTTTGCCTCCCCCTCTTCGGCCGGACCTAATAACGGAAACTCCCGCCAACACCACCGAAAAACATGACTCATTCCACCATTTCGTTCTTTCGCTCGATGAGATGATATGGGAGAGGGAGAGTGAGGGCGGGGTGTGGGGGGAGGGGATGTCTCCCGAGGACGAACGATTTCGCTCTCCTCAGGCTCTCAGTTGCATGGGGGGAGGGTCTCTCTTTCTCTCTCGTGATATGATGGTATGGCAGGGATGAAGGCGGTAAATATAAAGCAAACAGAAAGGGGGAAGGGTGCCAGGACAGAGAGGGAACGCGATTTGATTGAGAGGGAAATAAATACGCATGCATACATGTATGGGAAATTGATTCTCACCTCATTGGGCATAACGTAAGCTCGCTCGAACCGGAAATGATGGAGAGAGCGTAAAAAAAGTTCACGTTTATGTACCCTATCAACACTTCCGCGACAGATTTTTTTTCCGCGGTTTTAAAACATTGGTACTTGATCGGTTCTTTCCCATACAAGGGGTGAGGTGAATATGTAATCGAGGATGGGTAGCGCATTGGTTGGAAGTCGTATAAAAGGGAAAGGGGCTCCCTATCCTCTCCGGTCATCAAGATGGTAATGAGCGGCGATAACGTGGAGGTAGTTATGCGAAATATTATAGGCGCACCGAGGGTAGGAGCCCATATCGTAACGTAATCGCCCATCAAGATGGACCATCATCCGTAAGTGCTAGCACCGAATATAAAGCTTTCGAGTCCGCCCCATTGAAAATTTGGGTCTGAGGCGTTGTTGGGTACGATATAAATTGGCAACGTACATCCTGCTCCCGAGTATGTCTATTTGTGTACGTAATATCCTATTTTTAAAACAGATTTCTAAGTGACAGAAAGATTAATTCTAAAAGTTAGCAAGTTAAGATATTATACTTTTGGCCAAATACATTAGATAAATCAATCCTCACAGAAAGGTAAAAAGGATACTAAAAGGCGCAGTATTAATCCGAAAAGTTGGCAGCAATTATGTATATATACGCATATTATACATACATTTACATTACACTTTTAGAGTTGAAATGGCACAATCCAAAACTAAGCATTTCACACTTTATCGTTGAGAGAAGTAGTTCCAAAGCGTCAGTTTATCTCATTATAATTTAATAAGATAGTTTTAAGGAAGGAAAAACAAAGGACGCAATAAGTTTATTATTTAAGCTCAATTACTGCCTGTTTTCTCATTTAAATATCGAATAAAAAAGTTACCATAGTTCTTAGAGAGGTAGGCATAATTAGTATTTTCACTTCCGTAACCATCATTTGCTGAAATATTTAAATATTCAATAAAATGAAGTAATCTTTTTAATGTTTCATGTTGGATGCACCCTTCCAGGTACGTTTTAACGCATGTATGTCATTATGAAATGTGAAATTCTTTTTATAATGCATTAAAAGTTCTTTATCTGCTTCCAGGAAACATAAAGCCGAATGTCTACTAGCTTATTGTGTGTCACATAGGGAATTGATATCATAATAGCAAAACACCGAGGAGTTTCTTAATTCTGAAATCTTTCTGAAATTAATTGGTACCTAAGAATGATTTAATACCGAAGAGAACTAAAATCAAAGGAAAAATTTAAGCATATGTAAACATCCATTTAAATTCATCACTTTTTGATATTTCCCAAGTTCTAAAAGCTTCTTTCATAAGTGAACTCTCTGATGTTGCCGAAGAAACAGAAAGTGTACACTAAATTATGGAGGAGATGGCGAACGAAATTCAATATTTATTTTTCAAGATTTCAGAACCACATGGGTTGTGGTAAAATAATTCTCGTTAGGAATAGTATTATTTTATATGACTTAAAATATCAGATTATTCAAATGTAACATTTTAAATGTTACTTCCAGTTACGAAGACAAAAAATCCCCCTTTGAACTTCTTTAGTTCGTTACTTGGCATCCTTTAAGAAGCATGGCATGAAATATTTTCGGAGATATTATTGTAAGTCTTATAGTAAGTATTATTGTTCACCAACTGAATTTCATGATTCTTCTCATTAATAAATCTTCGCAGATTACCATCAGGTATGGACAATTGCTTTATGATAAGTGGATACTTAAGAATATTATTTTTTGAAATAAAGAATTGACCTGAAATCTAAAGCAAATCATCAAAAGTCTTTGTGCACGATTAGGATGGAGCAGAGATTCGACTGCGAGTAAGGGCGGACAGATAGCAGATTGTCTACCTGCTAATGTGAGAATAGAATGCTAAGTTATATATATATATATATATATATATATATATATATATATATATATATATATATATATATAAACCATAAACACAGTAATCAACCCGAAGGTCGGTTTAGTAGGTGATGGTAGAGCTCACCCGTGTACCAAGCCCGACGGCGTGTGAATATTCACACATCAGGGTAGGGGGGCCAGTTCCTTTCCCTGTGCCGGTTATGGTTTCCCAGGAAGATCTGGTACCCGAAAAATCAACTAGCTTGGATATATATATATATATATATATATATATATATCAATGAGATTAAATAAATCCATAAAATATGGGTTATATATTAAAATAAAATAGTCTAAATATGTGAAGAAGATATCCATGCCCAAGTCTCCTGTTGCAGAGACGATCTAAGTACTTCAATAGTAGTGGTCGGTATAGATATAGGGGAGGCGACCCCCTAGTAGTTGGGTCATTTGCGTCGTTAGGGATGGTTGAGAAAGAAGGATGGGTGAAGAGAAACCCGGCGTCAGCATTATCCTACTCTTAACGGCAAACGCCAAGGGGTCTACTGTTTAATATCCTATCCGACGAACTCACTTGAAGTGCTTTCCACACTACCAGATGCTTCTGTACGTATGATGTTTGTAATTATTTCTAATGTAGAAAAACTACTAGTGAAATAAGCCAGACTGCATTTCCCATAGTTTCGGCTATATTACCCATACTTCGATTGGGTAGTATCTTCATCTTACACGCAGCTATTCCAACAAAAGATAAAAAACAAAGTTCCATTTATTCCTCAAAATTTATCACAGGAAGACGGGCCTTCACACAGCAACATAAATCAAGAGTGGAAAGCAGAACAATTGGGAGTATGTCAGTATTTACATCCAAAAAAGTATTGGCAAACTAAGAAGTTGATTCTGATAATATATTACCAGCCATAAATTCCTCTTTAGGTTCAATGGTAGAAAACATTCTTTTGAAAGTCGCGAGCGCATATAAATTTCCTTCTTTTCATTAGATACCGGTGAGATCCTCTGGAAGGTACCAGAAATCTTGTTTACAAATAAAAGTTTTCATGAATAAAATTTCTAATGTATTCGTAATTTATTTTAAATTGACTCTTAAGCCTTTTTAAAGTCACTCGTCAATACTCAAAGCCATTGCAAAGAGCTTCTACATATTAATGTAGGTGAAGGATAATCTGAAAGCGAAATTTACAGCCTCCAGTAACTGCAGTATTTTCGATTTCAACAGAAACAGGAACCGGCAGACGGAACTTGAGGAATAGAAATGAGATATGGATGAAAAGTAGTTTTATATAGTTGAAAGTAATATCAAGCAAAACAAGAAGCTATGTTCTTAATACTTACTGAACCGGCACTGTTGATATTTATATTGTCTATTCACATCAGTTTTATGAAATCATTTTTTCTACCGGTTGATTTATGACTTTGTAAGTATTTAAGCGGTCATTAAAGATTTGCAAAGATATTACTACAGACGCTCGTAAGGATTTCTCTCCTTTATATTCTTTCCTTCTTCCTGAAGGCTGAATACGAATACCTGATATTTCCTTTTCAACAACGGACCATTTTTACATGAAATAATGCATACATTTTATGTCAGTGCTATTTTGATACAAACATTGAGCCCTTTTTTCATTTATCTCTACATTTAGGCTCCTTCGATCAAACCATTAAGGGAAACAAATGGTTTTCAGAATACTTCGTCGGTAAAAGGTCATTTCGTCAAGACTCATTATTTATCCTATGTTTTGTGCGGAATTACATTTTTAGTTAGTCTAAGTCATGAAAAAATTCAGTTTTTTATTAAAAAACATTGCATCTAAGCGTTTTCTTTAACATTGACTATGATAGTCGAGGTATTGAACTACGGAGTATCTCATCCTCACGGGAATTTCCCATTAAGTCAAAAAAAGCTCGTGAAGAGGAAGGAAGGGAAGCTCGTGACATTTTTCACCAATCGGAATAAGGGACAGCCGTATTTTTTGACTGTTCTCAATTAGGTTCCATCCATTGTTAACAGTTTGCTGCTATTGAAGTTAAATGAGTTATTGCCAAGTAACCTCAGTGAATTTGCTATAATATGGACCAAATCAGAGCCCTCATCCTCCCTCCATATAAAATGTCTTGCTATTTTCTGACCAATAGATTGGATATTGTATTTAAAGACGCTGAATCAGTAGATCGTTCAGAAATTGCAACTGTATATCCATGTAAGAAACCTGCTTTCCAAAGTGTAGAGTACATATTCCGTAGTGATTCGACTGTTGTCTCAACTGTACACTTGTAAAATGGCGATGGCCTCATTCCTTCTACATCTTTTTCCCTTTAAAAGTGTCAAATTTCCACGAAGCGACACTGATTGCGATTCATGTTCAAACACGCGCACCAAACAGTGAAAGTAGAAAGTCGCCAAAAAATAAGGAAACAGACAAGTGGAGCAAATTACCTGGATTAATCCAAGTGCAAGTTCGCTCCGCTAAAGAGAGAGAGAGAGAGAAAAAAGTAAACCCTAATTACGGACTCCCTTCGCTCCGAGGCTCAGAATTTTGTAATGAAGGCGCGAAGGGTTTTAGCGAACCAAAGCCGCAAAGGGGCCACTTGAGGATAATTGCGGATGATGGCTTAAAAGGGACTAGAGACGTTAGCGACGGAGAACATTTCGTATAAAAAACTCAATTCATGACGAGAGAATCATGCCTGCTGGGAAATGACGAGAGAACTCGACGAATTTTCACGTACATAGAGTGCTGTAGAAACACGGTGTGCACGGACGGTCACGGACAGGTCTTAAAATAATCGCGGATCCCCTACAAGGGTACAAGGATTTTTGGAAACCCGGATTCACTGCCCGACTCTTCATTTAGATACTCGTGTCCTCTCCAGCCGTGCTCAAACGCGGAAGCCCAGCAAAACTCGTCGAGTAGTGGGGAGAAAGGGAGAGAAAGATTTCAAACTTAGGTATACGGATTTCCAAAACTGTGTTTGGGAGTCAGCACACTCGAATATTTATTTAATCGGATTTTTTTGTATCGCCCAATCCGTTCCCTTTCAGGGCAGGGAGAGTAAAAGAATCTTAATTTAAAGTTATATCAGTAAGCTATCCCTTTCACTAATTTCTTCCATCCTCTTCTTCATATTTGCATACTCATTCCTCATTCGTCGTATCCATGCATCGTTTCATATATACTCTTCTTGTTCTTAAAAATTTTAATATTCCACCTTTTAATGAGTTCATCCGCCCACTTTTGCTCATGATTTTGTCACTTTGTCCCACCTCTAAAACAACATAATCTTATCTCATATGTGTTTGGTGATTTCTCTGACATTATTATTTCTTTGGGCTATTTGAATACCCAAATTATCACTAGCTGCCTAATATGTTATACTAAATAGGTGGATTTTAGGTAATTTGACTGTCTTTTATATTAATGAATTTATAATCCAAAACATTTAAAAGTATCCATAATAATATGAAGGGGGTAACGCCTCCGACCACAGCAGTAGTCTGTTCAGAATTCATATATAAATGTCGAATAAAATTGTTGAGATAACAAAATAAGATTTTCACCAATGTACTCTTTGTATTAGGTGTATTACTCCAAGGTATTTAAACTTGTTAATCTGTTCAAAACTAAGCGTCACAATTTCTATATATATACTCTTTAACTAAACCTTCCCCACGGACCACTTAACATTTCTTAATATAGAGTATTTCAATAAGCAGGTGTGCGGAGGAGAAGCTTGGAGTTTTCTGCTCAGGCACTTCTTAAAATCCTTTAGCAGCTTCTCAATTCAGAGCATTTACTGGAAACCATCGCGACAGAGTAAATAAGTGTCTTTAGAGTTTTCATTTGGATTGCTTTTTTGGAGCTTCATTTGTTGCTTTTCCTAATTATAGTTTCTTATGGATTGAGTCTTTGCTAAGATCCCAGTAGTTTAGAATCGATCGGGTGACTTTTTAATTACAAGAAACGTTTCAGCGTGGACTCCTCTGCTGGCATCATTAATAACAGGTTACATCATCACAAGGACGAGACGCGACCTCTATATACGAGACAAGACCTGTAGTGAACCAACTTAAGTTTCCTAGTGGCTTTGGTTTGGCAAGATAATTTCATTTAAAGTCGGATCGTATAGCTAATCTGGTGAAACGAGCAGAAAAGCTGACTTCAAACACAAACACGATCGTCATCGAGGAGAGGAATATTCATTCGAGATAAAAGTGATGCGTCCAAGAAAAAGTGAAGGCAAGGACTGTTTAGTGGGCCAGTGTTGGTGGAGTTAAGTGGAGAAGATAGGGAGTGCCTGGGGAGGATGAGGGAAGGATATCTTGAGTGGGGATGTTACATGAGAATTAAGGAGGGAAGGGGATGGAGGGACGGGAGGAACCAAGAGGATAGGTAGAAGGAGGATAGGGAGAGGTAGGGGACGCGGGAAGCTGGGAAGGGGTAGGCTGAGGTAAGTGCAATGTGGTGAAACTTTAATCTCCAGCTTACTTATTCAGCGACGGTCTGAGGCGAGGTGTCAAGTGGACCATTGTGCTGATGCTGCCTCAACTCCTCTCTTCCCTAAGCCGCCCTCCCCACCAATCCACCCCGTCCTCTCCCTTAAAACTCTTCCTCCTTGACCCACTCCCCCTCTCTCTTCAGCCCCCCTCCCCTCCCCCACTTTCCTACCCAGCCTTTGGATTCCCTCACCATTTAAGACCCACTCATTCCCACCACCCCTTCCCCGTTCCTCATAATTACATCTCGACCCCATTTGCCCGCGCCGAGTTCTCAACGCTTCGGAAATCAAGCTGCACTCTTTCCATTTCCTCACATCCACTCAATCTCTCCAGACTTCACGATTACTGTACCATCCCCAGAGTACCTCCTCCATCGTATTTGTTGTTTACTTTCCCTGATTGCATGTATGTGCGTGCATAAACCGCATATTTATAGCCAAAAATCTCTTTCTTTCATTCCGATTTAATTAACACCCCCCCAGTCGTCTCTCAGTTCCTCACTTAGTCCTTGGTCCCAACTTCCTCCTCCTAACCCGTACATCTTCCCTGTTTTCTTCAAGGTGACCATACCACGGCCCACCTTCTCTTAATCCGAGGAAGCACGTGGTTAAGGCTTAGTAGCTACAGTGATGACTTTGAAGAAGCCGTCACATACGACAACTGCGGTCAAAGCCGATCCCGCCTTTTTTTTGGTTCCAGTTCGAACCAAAGCTCAGAACCCACCATCATAATCCATCGAAATATTCTAGTACACATAGTGACCTAAATCAGTAAGCAAGGGATTGCAAATTTTTAAGTATTAACTATTCTAGGCGTTCCATCAGGTAAGATAGATTGTTATAAAGGAAAGTTTAAGGAAATATGTCAAGTTTTAACTTAGTGAAATGAAATTATTGGTTTTATAATTCCACACACTTTATTTAAAAACGCGATCCAGATTTCGACATTGAATATCATCATCAGGCGATTTGTACGAGACGTATTCTTAAAGTAAGTACCGTTTGCTTATATTTAAATATTGGCGCTTCAGAACACAGTTTTGCTCCTACAGCGCCATCTACCGATTCATTGAGAAGCTATAGCAGCATTTGTTTTGTTTCAGAAGTCGTTTGCTTGTCCGTGCATGCAAACAACAATGTCCGCGACAATCGTTGATCCCGCCAGCTGTGAAGTGCGTTCTGTCATACGATTCTTGTATGCTAAAGGATTGTCGGCTGCTGAAATTCATCGAAAATTATGCCTAGTTTATAAACCTACAGTTATGAGTGAAGGAAAGGTTAGACAATGGTGCTGTGATTTTAAAAATGGACGAACAAATGTCCATGACGAAGAGCGAAGTGATAGGCCCAGTATTCTGACCGATGAAATTGTTTCGAAAGTGGAACAAAAACTGCGATGTGATCGTCGATTGACAATTAATGGCCTGGCTGAACAATTAACTCAACTTGGACGCACTACTGTCTACAATATTGTTACGGAAAACCTCAGATACCACACATTGTATGCAGGGTGGGTACCGAAAATGCTCACCGACCACCACAAAGAGCGAAGAATGTCCAGCGGACGAGAGTTTTTGGGTCGTTGGGAACTCTTTAAACCACCCACCGTACAGTCTTGACCTTACATCCAGCGACTACTTCCTCTTCTTGCACTTGAAACAGTGGTTCGGTGGACAACGTTTCGAAACCGAAGAGGAACTCAAGAATGGCGTTGTCGATTGGTTCAACCCTCAGACGGCGAGTTTCTATGCAGAGGGGTTAAAGAAGCTGGTGCAGCGGTACGAAAAATGCTTAGAAGTGAACGGCGAATATGTAGATAAGTGAAGTAGGTTTGTAGCTAACTAAAAGTGCTAATAAAATGTGTTTCATATGAGCATATTTTTTCCTGTGACCAAACTGGCCTTACTTTATGAACACGCCTCGTATATATTTTATGTATGTGTGTGTGTTTGTATGATTGATTAGGAGTATAATAGAAGGAGAAATAGAAGAGAAGATTCCACGAGGAAAGCCAAGAGACATGCGCATAGAGCAAATCAAGAAGGACGTAAAACGGAGAAGGTATCAAGAATTGAGGGAATTAACATCAAATGATAAGGTGGAATGGACGGCTGCAGTAAACTAATCCTAGAATTTAAATACTGATGATATATATATATATATATATTTCCCACGCAGCTAAAGCTAAATTTGATCTCAGGATCATCAACAAAAGAATAGAGATCAGGGCAAATGTTTACTTAGAGGATGATCACTTAAGGTTTAGGAAGGGAAGAGGCACACGCAATGCCATTGCAGTACTGAGATCACTAATCGAGAGGGATTTAGAATACAACCAGGACGTATTTTCCTGTTTCGTAGATTTTAAAATGACGTTCGATAGACCAAGTTGGGATAAACTAATACGTATGTTGTAGAAAATAGGAATGGATTGGAGGGACAGGAGACTGATCCGAAACCTGTACATGTCTCAGACTGCTCAGGTGCGAGTGGGGAACGGAGAGTCCAAATGGGCAGGGTTAGGAAGAGGTGAAGGCAGGGTTGTCCATTATCACCGGTGCTATTCAACGTACATATGGAGGAAATGATTTAACAGGCATAAAAATACCTTGATATAGGAATGAAAGTCCGCGGGGAATTCATAAAATCAATTAAATTTCCTGATGACCAAACTTAACCAGTCTGTCAATCACCAGCATTGCCGAAGTGAATTGAAAATTCAATTCGATAGATATGAAATGAGAATAAAAGTAAATAAAACAAAGGTTATGCGGTTTTTCAGAAATAGAAAGGCAAAGGTTAACATTAACATAGGAGGGCAGAAACTAGAGCAGGTAGAACAGTTTACGTTTCTCGGAAGTGTTTTGGACCAAAATGGTCAAAGTAGTAGGGACGTAATGAAAATAACTGCACTAGGCAAAAAGGCTTTCACAAGGAGGAGGGAGTTGGTGGCAGGAATGTTAAGTAAGGATGTTAAGAAAAGGCTCGTCAAAACTTTGATAAGGAGCGTAGTTATGTACGGCGCGGAAACATGGTCACTGAAGCAGGAGGATAAACGAAGTAGATTAGAGGCTTTTGAAATGTGGGTGTGGAAAGAGATAGTGAAGTTGAAATAAAGAAAAAAGCAAATGATTAAGTGCAAGTGTGTATAGTGGGGGAGAAGAGGAGATTGCTAGGAGAAATCCTGATGAGAAAGAAAAAATGGATGAGAAGCATATGATATGGCAGTCGGAAGTTGAAGACCGTAATGGATAGGTGAATGTTAAACAAGGGAGGGATAGGAATACAATAAGGATGTTGGACGGAAATAGAGGATGATAGAATTACTCAGAAATGAAGAGGGACTTGTTTAGAGTAGGATGTTGGGTTGTCTTTTTGAGGAGAAACAAAGTATTTATTTGATATTTGGGTCCATCCAAAACCTACCTTCACCGGTTGATTACTTAATAATAATAATTATATATATATATATATATATATATATAGTATATATATATATATATATATATATATATATAGTATATATATAACACAGTAATCAAGCCAAAGGTCGGTTTAGTAGGTGATGGTAGAGCTCACCCATGTACCAAGCCCGATGGTGTGTGAATATTCACACATCAGGCTAGGGGGGCCAGTTCCTTTCCCTGTGCCGGTTATGGTTTCCCAGGAAGATCTGGTACCCGAAAAATCAACTACTATGTTTGTTAATATTTACTTTTTTGTCTTTATTTCACGAACGGGTACTACTTTCCGGATGACCCTCGTAGCTTGGGTGGAGCTGCAGGTGCCCAAAGTGCCTTGCCCGGGAATCGAACCCGGGACCCTCCGGTCAGTAGTCTAACGCTCTACCCACTAGACCACCGCGACCCGCATATATACATGTATATGTTTTTTACAAACATATGTGTATGTATATAAATTCCTCGAAACTCAACCACTTACTAAATCACGCATACTTAAAATTTTAAATAAAAGGAGGTTCAAGTTTCGCCAAAAGCTATCGTGAGTTACATGTACCATTGACTGACCCACGGTGACCGATCTCCCTCATGGCCTCAACCCAGTCACTACAAGGGTGTGATAGCCACAGGGGTAGCGTAAGCCAACCTTTTACACAGAAGTGGCCGCTGGGGGTAAGGGGTTCGTCGATCCATTTGCATTCAGTTAGCCTTCGGATGTACAGACTTTACATTCAACAACCCACGATCGATTGGAGGGAAGGCACGTTGGTATTGGGTGGGGATGGCAGGGAAGGTGGGGAGCGGAAGTGGAGGAGGGAGGGCGGAGTGGGCAGAGGAATAGAATATAAAAGATTGTTTCAGTTTAAACGAAACGTGTAAACTTTAATAGCTTAAGATTAAGTGTGGAGAGAGTGCATGAAACTTAACTTTAAATTCCAAAAGACGAGGAGTTAATTTGAAGAGCCTTTTGCAATTCAATAAACGGAAACATTTTATGGCATACATGTTAGTATAGCCAAAACAGACATCGCAAAACTGGCCTTCTTAGTACGTACCATATCGACCAGTTTTTTTCCTGTTCGAATATTTTTTTCCGTTTCAAGAGACAAACTGCAATAATTAATAAACCCATAAATAGTTGAATAGCGTATCCGTCTTCCAGTTTAGCCTCCATATATCAGTTAAGCAACATCATAAAAAAGGTTATACTTAACATTTTCACAAGTGTGCTCTGTTAGGAAAGGTCAATAATTATTATTTTAACACCTGCACTATTGAATTATCCCAAAATTTTCCGAACACGTTTTCTTTTTGAACGGTAGTATTAAAACATAATCTCTATCACGAGTATTTCATAAAATGCCATCAGTTCTAATTGGTAAAAATCATCACTGTTATTATATTCTAATTGATAACATCAGTAAGAGTGGTAATTGTTCTTGACAAGCATAAAAGAACAAAAACCTAATTCAATAGAGTGGGTGAAATCGCGAATTTGAAAAACAATCAAGATGTGAAAGACTGTATTCAAAACAATAAGTAAACAGCCAAAATGCTGTAAGCGGAATCGATGCAAAAGATGGAAACCAAGGAACAAACGTTACATAGACGCGAATTTACGTAAAACGCTTACCAGATCATTACTCACTGTTACCCATAATTTTTACTTGTTCATACCACAAAGTCGGAACATTTGATAAAAATGACACTTATCTCAGATGGTTAAAATACATATGAAAGACAATTATACTGAAAAACATGTATTATGGTTTTATAAATGAGAAACACAGAGCATTACAATGAACAGGCGGAAGTTATAACTTCAGAATCAGATAAGTACGTCGATAAAAGCATTCAATTCATTGGCCTAAAAGTAGAGAAGGATTTCCAATTGAGCATATAATTTAAATAGTAAATAATTGCTACACATGAAACTATGTGTAATCGGAGTAATCAAATGCCAAATAAGTCAAAGTTCATTGAATATATTCGATCATACTCGTCAATCAAATATTTACCTAATATCTACCATAACAACATCTATTTAATGATAATTTTTAATTTATTTTCATAAGAAAAGTGTCTTTATCACGCTATCCGGCCTCATCGATTCCATTTTTCAATCTTGTCGGCTGTGATTAACATATCAATTGTTTATGAAATTAAAATATCCAATCAGAAAATTTTTTTTCCTAACGAAACAATTGAATGTGTGAAACACAGTGCTAGCAAAAGCTATTTTAATATTTGGACTCATTAATAGCTGTTTAATTAAAAATTGACCCATCAATATAAATAAGAATTACAATTTCCAGGATTAATTATGTACATACCTCACAATGGATTGCAAAACAATTCGTAATCTTCTTGTATTTTGCGATTTCATTCTTATTTATAATCGGTAAATAGAGATGTTTAATATCAAAAGAAACTTTGTGAATCAACCTAACCTAGCTTAACGTGAGTTAAGAGATTTAATTCCTGATTTAGTAAAAGTAAGAATGGAGATAGTTTGTAAATGTTTTTTGTTGGTAAATGAAATTATGTTTGACACAACTACGAGGTCGATGTGATGAAAGTTAAACCAATTTTCGACTTTGTAATGCGGCGATTTTCCCTTTCAAATAAATTCTGAGCAGTTAAGGATAGCGTAGTGGTAGCTTTTCAAGGCGTTCATCTCCAAAGATGGAAACTAACCTTCCCCCTCTATTTTCTCATGCGATGATATGCGGCCTTTAATCTGATTTTTTTTAGCCTTGAAGAGCTCCACGTTAATCTACTGCGCTTTTGAAAACGACTAGAAATCGAGCAGCGTTGCATAAACCTTCACCACTTCCAACGAACGTCTTGTAGGGGGAGGGAATGAGGAAAGGGAGGAAAAGACGTGTGCTGAAGTGATAAAGAAGGCGAATGGGGGTACAGGGAGAGAATTAAAGAAATGGGGAGAGGAGGAGTTGGGGGTAGGGGGTAAGAGAGGAGGGAAAGAGTTAGGTCGAGAAAAAAGGATAGGGTGGGAAATGGAGGTGGTGGGTTGGGGATTGGGGAGGAGGGGATGGTGAGAGGACTTTGCGTTTAACTAGAGAGGGAGCCGTGGAAACTTGCTTCCCAAAGGATACATAATCTCAAACAGACGGGAAGTTTAGCAACGCCCCGAGCAGCTCGTAGTCAAGGCATCAAGAGGGAGGCTGAGGACGGTAGTGAAGGGAGGGAAGTAGGTGGATAGGAGTTGAGGCGGTATCGTAAAGAGAACGGATATCCTCTCCCTCCTCCCTGAAGGAATTAAACTGCCTTCTTTACCCTTTCCCCACGCTCCAACCAAACATCCCTCCCTCTTTCCCCAGTCAACCCTCCTCCGTTCCTCGAAAGCGCAATTTCTTCTCATAACACGCGATTAATCGCTGACTAAACTACTAGCTCAAGTTGAAAAATTTCTCGCGTGCCCCGAACCTGCGATTCTTACGGCATTTCATTAATTTTTGTAACGAATTCAAACTTAATGAATGATCGGGGGCATAAAAAATGGAATATCTACCTAATATCAATTTTCTCTCGAGCCTATTAATGGGATTCGGTATCCTTCTCGAAATTTATGCTGTTTTTGCGTTTATGCCTACGCCTGATTGATTGTATCATCTGTGAGCCGGCCTTTTTAGCAACTTTAACGAATAAGTGAACAATTTGACCAAGAAGCAATGTTTTTGCAAAGAAGATAGTCAAGGATATATTTATATGGCCAATCTATCATTTTTCAAATGAGAATTACGAAAAATATATTGGGAATATGTTCTCAATCTTTGATTCATTTATCAAACATATTTAGTCTTTTCGATCCGTTTACATACTGGCACTTAATTAATTTCGGTAGCATTTATGCTGACGTTGTTAATAAAAATTACCATTCATATATGCAATTTTTATAAAGTTTAGCTGACTATTTATGAAATTCTACATTTATTGTACGCCAATATTGAACTGTAATGTTAATGTATTCGTTCGATTTAACTTTGCATACCACAACTTAGCTTCTGTGGGACCCATAGACACTGGAAATTAATACCGAATCATTAAATCAGAGTGATAATTCTGGTAAAAATATATCCGCGAAATATAATACTATATGGATAAATGAAATCAAGAAAGGTACTCGCTCCAATTAATTCAAGCAATTGATCCATTTTTACAAAACGAAAATGCTCATCTTTTAAGCACTTGAAATACTCCTGGGTCAGTTTTATTTCAAACCAAATTATATAGCTCATAAATTACTTCATGTGAAAGAGTAAAATAACTCAAAAGTTATTGAATTGTGTTAAGTTAAGAAAATGTTAAGTTACTGAAGTGTCATGGCGTTATCCTTTGGCCCAACTAACTGCATCTTATAGCTTTCTGCTAAGATTATGAGTTGGGACTTTTGTAGTTTGTAGTGTTCTTTGCCTGGCTAAGAAGGGCGTATGGGGGAAGAAGTTAAGAGGAGATACGAGAAAGTTTGTTGCAAAGTTCCGTGAATAATTGTCATATTGGTGTTGCTATTCATGGGCTCTGGAGGGTTAAAGAACTTAAAAATTATCTTCTTTTTACAAAAAAATTGGTCATAGTCCGCTCCTAAAAATTCCCCTGTATTTGATGGATGGAGAATCAAATTTTTTAATTATCATGAAAAAATTATCGCATAAATAATCTTGATAAAAATGAGAACCATCATCTTCATCATGAGATAAGACGAAGGTTGTGCAAAGTAAATCGTACAAACTTCGTAATATGGGCTTAATTGAAGAACAAATGAATATCCATTTATATCAATTAATATTGATTTGACGGACACTATTGAGCCTGAATTTACTATATTTTGATATTATAGGGAAAATATATCGGCCGGTGCATTCGAGATAATCCGATTCCTTACTCAATTCAATTAAAATAAATCGCATAGTTCAAAAATTTTTCACTATGCCTTTGCATTTGACCGCATTTCGTTGCTTCCCAGGCGATATCTCACCATACCTTTTACTCAGACCATACTCAGTTTTTATCTAGCCTCGAATAGCAAAATTGGAGGTCATATAGACATAAATGTAACGTTCGATTTACAAATTTGTTACGCTTTTGAGATTTTCGGCTTGTTCAGTGCATTTTCAAATTATTAATATGCTTCCTTTAAGCGTGCTGAAAGGCTGAACCATAGAGTTTCAACCCTCATCAGCATATAATGGCAGCCTTAATGGATAACATTGAGAAAACTAAATAGACAATCGAAATACGTTGATCATGTAATTTCAATTTTTATATTATTAATTTTCTGTGGCAATTTGTTTTAAATACAAAAGTGGGACAGAAAAAACATAGGTAAACTTTATAAGGCAGAGAAATTAAGTGGACTGGGCATAATAATCCATTAAAATATTAATTTTACTTAAATAATCCTTCAATTAATAAAGAAAAACAATATGCCTTTCACTAGTCGTCATTTTACACTAAAATTTGTTGATATCTAAAACACATGTGGCTGATGATAACATTAACTCCGTTTTTTATGTAACTAAGAGTAACTAAGAGGCTTCCATAGAGTCCTGTGAATTAAGATCTTGAACGATACGTAATGTGTGATGCAAGTGTAAAAATAAATCATTTACAACTGATTCACTGAAACAATGTTTATGATAATGATTATATACATAGCCCATTGCCAATCATTTGGCTGACCCAAATAGTTCGGTTAATTAAAAACGGCTATTTCGAAGATCTGAGGTTCAAAAGAGTAAAGATCTTGTGTTGTTGCTGTGAGGATTTTACAGCATTTTGTCTACGAGTACAAAATGATCTCAAAAAGCCTTAAAAGCATTAACTAACAAAATGTATAGTTGGTCGAGAGAATGAAAACTTAACGAGTTGCGAAAGGGTATCCAAAACTTTGGAGCCTGAGGCCATACGCTTGCACATCTGAAATTGTCAAAATATAACTGTTGGAATCCCTAAAAGCGCATTTTTAAGCCGTGATTTCGTTTAGTTAAATACCGATATTTTTTAACGAAATTTACTATCTTACTATGCTTAAAAGCTTAATAAATTTATTTAGCTTGTTACATTTTCTGCCAAAATCATGCTTAAATGTTTATCTAGAAAATTCAAGATTTAAATTTTAGAAAAGTAGTTTTAGTGATAAACATTTTGATCATGGTACTTTCTGGAATCAAACTTAAAAATTACTTTACTATTGGTATCCTACTTTGTAGTGAATATTTAGGCATTATAACATGAATAAATTCCTTGATCCTTCTCTTTTGGCCCTATCTTAGTATCTTTCTTATCTAGAGGATCTTACACAGTTTTGGAATCCTCAAGCGTTTGCGGAAAGGATGGCGATAAAAATCGATGGTTCACGCTTTCTCGTATAAAAGAGTGAAAATCATGTTGTCGGACGTCATGATAAAATACTCCCGCTTTTTGTCGGGGGAAGATTATGCATATGGGGAAGAGAGGCATCGGGGTAAGGGCAGGGAAAGTGGTTGTTTGCAGTCGTCCCTCTAGTCCTACAGGGCTGTCGATTTTCCAAGCTGCCTACAGCTCCACCTTTCTCTCGTTTATAACCCGTTATGCCGAAAAACCTGAAAGAATACTACCTCCCTCGTTCTAACACCCTGCTCTTCGTGGAGGGTTGAGGTCTTGTTCAAAACTTGAGCTGAATTTTGTGTCAAACATTCCTTCCTATTTTGAAAAGTCCTAATTACGTAGGGATTTTAATATTTCTTTACTTCTTACCTATGCGACGAAGAATACCAATTACTTAAATTGGAAACGACTTCGACATTATTGATATATGCGTCTAATATTGAATTGATTGATTCCTGGTTTCACACAAGTAGTAGTAATAGTGACGCAGTATTATGAATATAGAAAGCGAGTCTAAAGTAACCTTACAAAAGTACCCAGGTTATTTTGTAAGTTTATGGACAATTACCAAAAGGTTTACTATTTCTTAATTGTAGGCACTTGATCATTCACTTTTGAATGACAAAAGTAAATAATTCCCACAAGAAGACTAGGGACACTTTAATGCTTAACCTGGATAGTCAGAGGCTGATTTCACGTTATTCCCATATAAGATTGGCTTTATACTATCAGAAACAAGCAATTTTCTCTCGGACAGAAAGATTGAGTCCATATAATTTACTTACGGATTGGAACTACTGATCGCCAAGACTGTTTTGCGAACAATCGCCAAGTGACAGCCTTATTTGAATCCATGCAATTGCAAATAGCTCTTGATAGCTATTCGAATGTTTATCTTACATGTATACGGGGTCTGGCGTAAGATGTCTTAATGATTTAGTTAGGGTACGAGAGGAGGAGGCCGAACGTAGATGCAATATTAAACTTATGAGTTTTGGAAGAGATTGTCTCAACTATTTTTAATCTTCTTGGCTCAAGGGCAAACTTAACTTTCTCCACCCTTCCCATAAATATGAGAGAGCAAGAAAGAGAAGGCTGAGCGACCACCTTCTTTCACAGTGACAATAATAAACTTAGCTGAAATCACCAATAAAATACTGATACAATACGTATTCGATAGGCAAGTAATATGTAACAACGTAAAATACCTTCTACAAGCGTCCTCTTTTCAATTAAATCAATATTATTCACACCTGCTGCAAGTGCAGATGTAATATTAGTACATACTAAATTGTTCTTCAAATGCATGGCTTAAAATAACCTGAAACCGTTCTCGGCTAAACCGTAAATGAGACAGCCATTGCCACCAAAACCACTTTTCTATTCCACAATTTGTTTAACACAGTTCTATACTCTCGTCTGAGATAATCTTACTAATTACTTGATAACTTTCTTCTTCACTACACTTCAAAAGTTGTGCTAAATTAATGGCCTTTTCAAGACTGAGGGCCTTAGAAGCACGCTTAGTCAATACCAATATCAGTCAATAGCCCATCCACGTTATCGCCGTGCTTATGACGCCTTTTCATCCACTTTTCACTCGCAAAAATCCACACATCTGTCTTCTTGCGTTACGTATTGAAATAAATAAATAAGATTATCATACTGTACTAGCTGAAGACAATTCCAAACTTAATTGCACATTTTAGAGACTACTGCAAAAATTGGTTCATTATTAGCATCAAATTGTATGTATGATCTTGTGCCTCCGTTTCTCATATTAAAAAAGAAGTGTCCATGAATAATATGCATAGTAAATCGTACAGAACTGTATTAATGACTAATACCATTTTTTATTGCTTCGGCAGTGATTCCAATGGCCTCTAACATAGCCAAATGAATTAATAACTATTATAAGTTGCGATTCAGTCCGGTACCACTTAGATTATCATCCTACATTAAAATGATGGGCAAAATAAAAATCAGACCATGATTTGCGATTATTCGATTATGAGGTTACTAAGGAAAAAATAAATATGAGGACTTGATCATGAGAGCTGTATCATAGTAGCTGAATGCACATAGCGATAACTTCAAAACGAAATATAAAAGATCGCTCTCAGCTCATTGCCTTGATGAAATAAAGGAACGTGTTCCCCAGCCGTAAACTGTGATGAATTCCCATCATGCCCCACCATGGGCTTTGGGAAAGGGGCAAAAGGGGAATGTAGTGACTTATGTAATTTGCCACGCATGGATGTGGGAAGGTTTTGAAGTGAAAATGGGGGTATGACGAGAGAGAGAGACAGAGAGGGATGGAGCAAAGGGTAGGGTTTCGCACACTTTGCCACTTGAGAGAGGGGGCAAAAGCGGAAACTCACCCTCCCGCCTCCTATCGACACGAGACCCCGCCCCAATTGTGCATGTTAACTCCACCGCTGCCCCACCCACCCACACACGCACGCGCCACACACACACACACACACAAGCCTCCCCTGGACATGCCCTCTCCCATAAAGGAGGGAATACGGGGAAGTGAGTAGGGGGGAGAGAGAGAGAGAGAGCGAGCAGGGAATCCTGAGGAAGGGAGGTGTGCGTCCCCACGCGGCACCCCTAGCACTCATTACCCTCGCAATCAGTGCTACCAAATTCGGTAATTTCCTCCTAGAGAAAGCTTTTGTTGCTAGTGTAAGTCAGGTAATTTACTTTTTTCTGCTTTGGAAAGTTGTCTAGCAATGCACTGGCGGCTGGCAAATGACGCTATGTCACCTAGAACACCTAAAAAATATATATCACGAAAAAGAATTGCCCCATCAATCATGTATTATTTTGCGTCAACATGTGGCTTAGTATCTTTTACATTTCATTGTGCAATTTAAATTCTCGTCAAGATTTGTGTAATCAAAATACGTTAAATCATATGAGACGAGGAAAAATCTAGTCGATGGGTTCGTATCGAAATTCACCGATACTGCTGCTCTCTTAAATCAAAACAAAAACGGATGCTGTCATCTTAACATTGAGCCGATTCTCCAAAACTCTCAAGGATATAGTTTTGCAGTACTGTTTTCCTTTCCGCAGGAAATTGACCATGCCATTTTGATAAGCTTGATACATGAGTAAAATATTCATTAATTATAATGATTGCCTCAATGACCATGTTTCCGCGCTGTACTATACATCAAATTTTGGACAATTCATTTTTTAACATCATTACTCAGCGTCTCTACCATCAATTTCCTCGTCCATGATAAATTTTCTTTGCCCAACGCAATTCTTTTTCGTATGTTCCTGCTACTTTGACCATTTTGGTCCCAAACACTTTCGAGATACGTTAATTGTTTAAACTTCTCTTGTTTATGAGCTCCTATTTTAATACACGTATCTTAAACTAATCCTTTCCCTTTCTAGAAAAGTAGATAACCTTCATTTTGTCTACATTTATTCGCATCTCATACTTATTGCGCTGATTTGATTTTCCAATGCGTTCAGCAATACTATGCTGACTGACAAAACTAAAGCTTGATCATCCGCAAAATCAACTGATTGTATGAATTCCCTATCAACTTTAATTCCCATCTCCAGTCCTCTTCATGCCTCTTTTATCATTTACTTCAAATATATTGAAAAGCACTGGTACGATAATGGGCACTCTTGTCTTCTTCTTCCTAACCCTGCCATCCAGACTCTCCATCCGCCAATCGCATCTGGGCAGCCTGAATTGTACAGGTGGCGGATACAATTATTTTCTGCAGCAGGTCCGTTATATATAAACCATAAACAAGTCAATCAATTCGAAGTTCGGTTTGGTAGGAGTCGGTTGAGTTCATCCAATACTAATCCTAAGGGAGTTGTAAAATTCACACATCAATGTAGGGAGGCAAGATCCTTTCCTTGTGCCACCTTTGGTTTCCTAGGAAGTTCTGGTACCCGAAAACTCACTCACCTCATGTGAAACTAAGGGTGACCAGAGAGTGGTGTCGTTTAGAATATGACGCACATTCATGTATACTTCAACACCATCCTTTATGTAATGATGATAACATAAACATTTACGAGTTTCATATTTTAAATTAATACATATCATAAAAAATCTTAAAATTATTCTTTGAAATACCAGCAACACTTTTAAGAGGTGATCCCTTAAACACACAAATCCAATTCACACACATCGGAGAATATAACTAATTTGGATTTTATAGCTGAACAAGACGAAACGTGTTGGGATCGGTAGGAGATATTTTGATATTCAAGGATATGTAAACTAGTTTTACTGTCTTCCTCTTTGAGATAACCTTGGAACATGGGCTATATTCATAAATACATATCATTAAACGGCGGAGGGAGAACACTTACGGCCGTAAAATGGGGTTTATGTGAAGTAGGAATTGCCAATAAAAGTCTATTTATAAGCAGGAAACATTATTTTCTTTGTAATTAAGGGTATTTGTTGGGAGCTGCATTTTGTTATTTATTCATACCAAATGTTTATATGTCCATTAACTGTTATTTACTCTTTCATGCATCGTATGAAGAAACATACAATGTAAAAGTCTATTGTTTAAACAGTAGTGGCATATTTATTCGTAGAATTTAATAATAAATATTTAACTATTCATACCGATATTATTTTTATTATTTTTTTCAAATTATAGATACAATAGCGCTTAAGTATTAAGAATTAGTAAACAATCATTTTCATTAGCTTCATTTCATAGGTCGTCAAAATCGTACCTTTGCTATAATTGCCGGAAAACTGCAGCTGGTAGCCAGTAGTAATGGGGTAAGATTTCCCGGAAAGAAACGTCATCTCTATGACGTCTTATTCATTAGTAATAGGGTACCTCCAGTTGATTTTGGAACGAACTGGTGATGAAATTTAGAACGAACCCAAAAAATCATGAGTTAGGTACGCCTGATTTCATAGAGAAATCTGCGGTAACTTCACTCGAATTACGGGCATTACTTGATGATACCCACGAGTGAATAACGCCTGACCGCTATGAGAGTCTTCGTGGTCCGGTCTGGACAGCGTATATACGATTACATCTAAAAGGATTTGACATTCTTCCTCGCGATTTCTAGACGATCAAAAGATGTTCACAATCAATGGCCCTACTAATTATATTAAACTTAGCATATTCCTAAGTAAAAAATCTGCGATATTTCGAGCATTACTCACAGGAATGAAACGGCTCGAGTGTCCAAGATTTCTCGGCTGAATCTCATTAGGGTATATAGCGTGCAGAAATTGTCTCACTGTAATTCATCGACTAAAGCCTGAGTTCATAACCTGAATCATTACCATAAATGCTTTTAATTTAGGACGTTAATAAATTTGTCTCCAACTCATTAGCCTGTTTGTTTCTCCTTTCCATTCTCACTTGATTTGCTTAGTGCATGGTTATATAGATAAAATTCTGGAATAAAACATTTGGGAATCTAATTTGTTGGCAAGTTTGAATCTGAAGTTGGGACAGGATTATCATTTCGAAATTTTTTGAATCGCGTCATTTTTGTGTCGTATAGAGTGAGCAAGCCACTAAAAACGTTTGATTTTATAATTGATTTTGAACATTCATTGTAATTTCGGTTGCTAGAGGTAATAACTATCGAAACTCATGGTTAAATTTGAATTATTATATATAGCTCTATCAAAAAGAAACACAAGTTGGGGAAAGGTTTTCTTCGGTTTAGCTAAAGCATTGTAATGATATCAAACTAATAATTTGACAAATAACGATTTCGCTCGTAAAAATAATGGCGTGGCCAAAGCTAAACGAGAATTTTAAAAATATTATGTCTTTTTTATTGTTTTGTATTGTATTTTACGAATGCGATTTGGCATCACTCTTAGGGTAGCGTCGCTCATAAAATTATTATATAGCGACATCGCATAGGAGTTTCCCATTATATATATAATATAGCAGACATAGCCCTTAGACTTCGATATAATATTTTAAAATACCCAAATGAATTTTTAAAAATTAGTAATGGATTGGTTACAGTGTAGCTAAGATCAGTGGGTCACGGTAGTGCAGGGGTAGAGCGTTGGACTACTGACCGGAGGGCCCGGGTTCGATTCCTGGACAAGCCTCTCTGGGCACCTGCAGCTCCATTCAAGCTATGTAATATTTCAGGTACCAGAACTTCCTGGGAAAACATAACTGGCATAGGGAAAGGAACTGGCCCCCTTACCCTGATGTGTGAATTTCACACGCCTTCGGGCTTAGTACTAAGTGAACTCTACCATCACCTACCAAACCGACCTTCGGGTTGACCACTGTGTTCTTGGTGTAAATAGCTGAGACCGCACAAAAAAAAGTAAATTACGATACATAACATGTTGTGTGCTTGAATAAATATTTTAAAATGTATTTTGTATCCAGGCGTCTGGAATTTAGTAAGATGCGATTTTACTTGACAGAGCTGGCCGTTGTAATGATTCATCCATTTACGCTTTATTACATAGTTTTGGATTGAGGAGTGAGAAGATGCTTGGTGATTTTGATATCAAGCAGTCATACAAGACATAAGACACAAGTCCTGTAAGACATATAAGCCACAAGTGCATATTGCTCAAGCTCTGAAAATAGTGCTTCATTTTTCTTGTTTCTTTACTCTGATAACGCTTGGAAATAATCTCAATACCGGCAAGTTTTTTTTCCGAGTTTTTTTGCCAATTGGTACGATTTCCCTTCTTGGTAACTACGTATCTCTTCGCGCCTGTTACTTGTTGTTCAGTCTCAAAGACTGTAGTACCTTTCGAAAAATGAGAGGGTGGCTCCCCTGCGGTCCCCTTCATACAACTCTTCCTTCCCCTCTCGCCCCCGTGTGCACGCGACCCCCTGTCGTTTCCGTGGCCTCCACTGTAGCGACCATTCACGCCCACCCCACTCCACACCCTGTTTGCTCTCATATAAAGGGGGTGACAGTCTCCCTTCCATACCAATATGGCTCCCTCTCCCATCCCCCCCTTCCTTCCTTCCACCAGCACCCCCCTGTGGGCCACCCTCAGGAAAACATTCTCAACATACAAAACTATCACCCGAGGCAGTCCCGGGGGTGGAAATAAATATCAATTAGGAAAAGGGAAGTGAGGGATGAGAAAGGAGTGAGGGGAGGATAGGGGATAGGCGTGGGTGAAGGTACGGTTGGATGGGGGACGGAGGGGGTGTAGCGAGGTCCGAGAGGCGGGGATTGAGTGGGTATGGGTGAGGGGTTATATTTTTATGTGAGGTTGCGGGGAAGGGGACGGGTGGCAAGGGGAATTTAACCCGGAAAGAATAGTCGTGTACGCGTTTTCGAGTATCCGGTCCTCCTTTGGGGAAAATAAGTGCGCCTGCCTCAACAAACTCGTAATAGATCCTCCTTTCTTTATTATGAAAGTAATGGATGTTCTTTGCGATGTGAATGCCACTGATTATTCATATTACTGATTTTGCTGTAGATCAAATCCTCTCAAACCGAAAGGAATAGTTACACTTAATTTGAACTTCAAATTGAATATCTAATAGAAATATGTGAAAATAGACCAACTCGCATGGATAGGGAAATAGTTAACGCACCCCGATTTATGCATTAGATCATCCAATCAGTTTGAATGCTCACTTCTCTCTATCGACATACCAATAAAAATAAATTAGCGACATCTCATAATTACGTAACAATGCATACCATAACATCAATGTTAACGACAACCTATGCTATTCGATATTTTTTCCGGTTTGCAACCGTGAATCGTCTCCTTCCTCAAAATTACTGTGGCATTAATAAGTACAGTTGATAACACATCATCGTTACCGAGTACTCATTTAGCACACTAAATATTTGCTGGCACTGAGAGCGGTGATTTGAAATGGAATAACGCGTCTGTGTAATCTTCTGTAGGGGAATTTACATTTATTTCGTTCTTGACCTCTAGACTATACACGTTAGTAACACACATTAACATTGCATTCGATAAATCCAATTCCAATAGTATCTTTCCCATAGAATTTTGTTAATAGGTACATATTTTTAAAACCACCTAAACATTTCCATTTTAAAATATTACTAAAATCTCACAAAATTAAAATCTGAAGTTCAACTGAAATGAGGTGATGATCAAAAAGACCAATCCGATGCCGATAACTGAAAAAACAATGATAATTGAACTCACCAAAATCTGAAAAAGGACTAATTGTATTAGTTTAGCGAAAATAAAGCTCCGTTGGGCATTCCTATTCGTTTGGATTTATATGTTTACATTATGATTTTATGGAAGGGTAACATTTTCTTTGAGATAGCGACGAAATTGCCATTATTTACCTACATTCCAATTCACGGCCATGTAACACCACTACATTCCACTATTCAGTCTGATTTTCTATTAAATTCCTTCAGAGTCAGCCGTTCCTTAGAAATACTATATTCACTAAAAAATAAGAAGTGTTGTGTTATTTCTAAAACAATTTTCATTGCTAAGAATATTAGTTGTATTGAATTTGATGAATAAATTCGTACAATTAAATGGTTATTACCGCGGAACAATAACCATCTAAAATTTGAATACTGTAGCAGTTATTGGTGGGCTAAATGAACACTTGTACTCTTGTGCAGGTATGAATTCGTGCCACTTTTACCTGTGGGATCTTATATCTTAAGTCTCAATTACACGAGAAGATAAAAGAGTAAAGTAGCAACTTGATTATAAGATATAATCAATATCTTTACTTAAAATTTCTCGCAAAATTAGCACCGTAAATCTACTAATAATGAAGAATTTGATTAATTATCTTGATTAGCATTAAATAAAATGAGTGGTTTGTTCTCTTAGGAAATAAATCTTTTTCCAGTCCCTTCCAGAAACGACGAAATTGAGCTCCAGTTCAAGAAGCGCCGTGTTGATCAAAGTGCGGAAATTTGACCGGTGGGGGTAGAGGGGATATTTGTTGAGGAAGGAGAGTGATGAGTGATTGGATGAAATAGGGTGGTTGTTAAGGATGTAGGGTAAGGAGAGGCTGAGTGGAGACAATCACAGTGTCAAATGAAAATTTTAACGCGTTGTGTTAGCAAGGGCGATCGCCGTGAGACCCCTGGAGGGGTCGCGTGGCCTTCAGATCCACGGGGTGAGAAACGACAGATTGGGGCTAATGAAAACAGAATGAGGACCGAAGCGCTCCCTGTTGATTCCAGTAAAGAAATAAACACTGATGTCTATGAGCAAAAGGTAGACATTTTTCGTATGTAGACTAACCATTTTGCCCTCCGACTAGTTTCGTAAATCATATAATTTCTTTTGTTCCAGCTATCTGCTATACCCAACTTTTACCGGAGCGAGCAATCGATATGATTTCACAACCCAATCACTCGTATACGACATATTTTTTCCACTGATCACCTCCTAAGGGCTCAACGCTTTTGAAACCAATTATTACAGTCCTACATAAACTAGCGTACAATGCAAAAATTTCAGAGTGTAAAAATTATTCACCTTGACCGTAATTCGAACCCTGATCCTTCGATATCAGGCCGAGTGTTAAGCCAGATAAGCTATCGAGGTGACCTCGTAAACCTTGAAATAAACTAGCATATATATAAAAGTGCAATATAAGTTGTATGAGTTTAATCTGCATTCAAATTTTGATTTACTCCTATCATTTAGAAAAGAAGTAACAGGAGGAGTACAATTTCAGGCACTGGCATTTTTCTTCTCTTGAGAATCATCAACCTAGGATTTGCATGTAATCATTTATTCCTTTGAAGTATTTTGTTACCAACATATATTTTCCTTAGAGTAACTTTTACCATTTCTACTATGTGCTCAAGAATTTATTTATGTATTAGCCACATATATAAATCAAATAACCTTTTTCAATGCACAAACTTAGCAAGTTTTACCCTTGCCGTTCACTCGAGGATCGCTAAATAGCTCAGGCTCTTCCTATTTGGCTATCCTTCTGAAAAAAAAATTCAACTACAAATGTTACCATACGCCATTAATTTTTCACCCGTATCAAAGTCATGCAAATCTTATCCCAGTTTTATGCAGAGCGTGTTCTTTGAGATTTCAATCTCACAGTTGACTCCGCCATAAAATGGCATAATCACAATGGCACGAACAGGAAAATTCAAAGTAATAATAATAATAATAGGGATAAATTGCTGGTTATTAAATAATTTTGCTTCCATGACTTTGTTTCACACGTGCATAAGATTACCACTTCATTACTATAATTGATTCTCAAGCTCTAGCTTTATTCATGCACGCATTTATCATTTCGAGGACTACCTATTTAAATAAAATGTAAATGGGCGTATTTTGATATCTAAATCTCATGCAATTGGTGCGGTCACCATGGCTTCTTTCATTAAAAATACATATTTTCAGAATAACACATAAAAAAACTTAACACAAACATCCTAATAGACTGGATAGTATTAATGACCGTAAGGATAATGAAAGATGTAATGAGCAAGATTTATGATCACGTTGCTTTTTTTCCGCGAATATTTTTATTGACTACACAGAAACTTGAAAATATTACAAAGTATTACATATTGTCCATCGAGGAGAGTTCATACTTCCTTGCGATCCAGAATCTTTCCTTAAAAACTGTTCAATGAGAAATGGTAGTTGTTTGGATTTCATTAAGAACAGCCGCGATTAACACTGAATCGCGGTGAAGGTACTTTTATCTTATTACGTGACAGCGCACCAACATATTGCTGAAACATGATTATATATAATTCGCCACCTAATACACATGCAGAAATATGGACTAACGAATGACCTAATCATCCTGCAAATTAGTCTATCACCAGATACTTTTCTCTTACGCACATTGCATACTTTCTGGGGGCAAACTAAAAGTCTCTTGCCCTGGTCTCTGACCACCACATACCTGACGCTTATACGAGATATAAATGTTTAATTGAGAATAATATAACTAGAGTTTAAGGAAAAATGAAATTTTAAACCATAATAGCTTCACTAAAATTTGAGTGCCATCCATTATCAAATGAATGGAAATGAGTGTCGGAAAAACACAAATTTCACTACATAAATAATAGATACCGAATACTGCTCTTCGTAAACCATAATACTCGTATCTCCTTCAGTTAAGAGATTTTAATGCACAAATGAAAAGGGATTTCCTATTTTATTCCTCCACGAAATAGTTGATCAAACTAGTATAATTTTATTTTAGTTCATCAATTAACGTAACTTTTTGGCATATATATCTTAAATTAATTGAATAAGTATTCTGGTGGATAAATACATGTACTCAAAGGTTCTCCACGTTTATTTACCTGCAACATATTCAAAATATTAACACATTATAAAGGATGTTTATCCCTCTCATTGGCCCAAGAGAGATAGTTGTCTGTCTCATACTTCTTTCTAACAATATCATACGCATTAACGAATACAGAACACACCGGAAAATTGGGGTGCGACACTTAAAACAAAAGTTACACGGCAAGCCTTAATATTTTCCCTTTCCTTTCCTCATCGTTTTGGTGACGCTTACATTTTATATTAAATTTAAGTCCTAAATACTTAAGTATAAAATAAATAACAAATGTTAATCCCTTTATTCAAGCGTTTCCAGAATTTTTCCATTAAAATTTTCCTACAAATCCAGTCATTTCTGTAGAAATTTGAGCATTGGGAGCATCTCATCCTTTCTAAATACCGAATTCGGTACCATTAGCCTTCAAGACTCCATCTTCGCATTAGATCACTCACTAAGAGCATCTATTCCACACTCCACAACGTACTTATTCTTTTTGACAAACCATCGTCGGAACCGTCCCCGAATCGACGTTCCCCTGCCGAGTGAATTGTCCCTGAAGTGCTGCTGTTGCGGCGACAGTGGCTGCGGCAAAAAAATAAATGGAAGCAGAACTTTTCGGACCATCTCGTCAAAGAATTATATGCCGCGGAGTCGGCACAGGCACGAAGAGGATGGCTGGAGTGATGTGGTGAAAGGGGGAGGAGGATCAGGGAAGAATGCCGAATAAATAGGATAGCCTCAACCTTTCTCCATACTGTCCCCTACCAGTTTTTTGCAAAAAATGTTTCTATTGATAAATTACTAATCTGCAACTCGAGCCCAGGGAAAGCGTACAATCCTATTTGTAAACTCATGGTAAAGTATTAAAAAATTCCATCATTAAAAAAAAGGGATATTAATTAACAGTGGAAAGGAAAATAAGAGGATAGAGTGATGGGAAAATTGAATGAATATGAAATATAGGAGAAAAAATCGGTGTAAAAAACTCGTTTTGAGAACTTATTTCAGATCACATGTATTCGGTACGATTCAATAACAGCCCTAAGTAACAAGCCCCTACGGCTATCGAATTTTGTCTGATTTTTCGCTACAGAGAATTACCCCTAGACACGCATGCAATTAGATCTTTGGAATAGTATAGATTCAGTGCTTTGAAAATATACTCTAATTTTTGTCACAAAATGAAATAAATTTTTTTCTCTGAATTTTCTACACAGACATAATAGCAACGTCTTCAGATACTGGTTTAGTTGGTTGCGCAAATCGATACTGGATGCCGGACCAATATGCATTCCAACGCTTTCCCTTTTCACGCGCCTACTAACACGCGCCTGAATAACATTACCATTCTCTCAACCACTTCTCTCACTATGTCTCCATTTCCTTCATTGTGCCACAAGAACAAACAACAGTAAAACTGTAATGGCAAATGATCGAAAAAACCATGTAAAATAATATTGGTAATGGGTATCAAAGATAAAAAATATTGAAGGAAATAGTGTTTCCGATATAAAAAAGTATTAGAAAAACACTTTTGAAGGCAAGAGAGACGGTTTGTTGGCTATTCTTAGTTTCATGTTTACCTTGACCATTTAGGCGTTTTAGGTCTATTTCAAAATGAACAGATTAAGGAGCGAGTCATAAAGTTCTTACTAACTAAAAAAATAAATTTTAAAAACTTTTTCTCACTTGGTTCCAAAATTTTTAATAAGGATTGTCCATTGATAATTGTTTTCGGAGAGTCAGGTTAATTTTTTTTGTCAAATCCTTGGGACCACTTTGCTTCGGCTTAGTATTATTAATTATCTTTCCTTCTTCGGTAAATTATATGAAAGAGAGGTACTTTCAAATGATTAAGGAATGATTGTACTTCGTTCAAGCAAACTCTCTTAATATTAATTTATATTCACCAAATTAGAGACCACACGCGTTCTTTATTAGCAGTTGTAGTTTGTTTCTTCCCGCCGAACTCTATTTGATTTACTCTCAAACATGGTCATGTCTTTACATGCAAAAATGGATCCTAATGATGTTAAAGCAAGCAAAATAAACAAAATACGGGAAGAAAAGGAAAACTTTTTGGTAGTTATAGACAATTATAAATTATACCCTCATACTTCTCCGTCTCTAATGACAAGCGACATAAAATGAACTGTAAATGGTGTTAGGTTGAAAAGAGATCAATTGTTTTTATGTTTCAAGGAATCGAGCATCCTGACGGTGAGAGAAATACCACCCTTACATTATGACGCACTATAGAGTGCATTTAGTCTCTTTTACGTAATATTTAATTTTCTCAACAAAGGAACGAATGCTCAAAATAGTATTTTTATATGACATATCAATTAAAAATGAAACCTCAATGACTTACAAAAAATGAGAGGCAAGTTATAAGTAATAAATAAAATAAATAATTACGTAATTAAAAAATAAACTTTCGTTTCCCAACTCCTGTCTTAATGCTAATTTAAATCTATGTCTTAATAAGATTTATATCGCAACCCTTAGAATACAGATTTCCATACCTATACTACGAGTATATGCTAAGACGCAAAAGATACTTAGCGTTGCACATTGATATTCCTATTATTCTTTTCCTGATGACAGAATGATTTTGGATTAATTTTTAATACAATTGAACATATATCTATTATAGTAGAACTTAAAAACCTAACAGTAACTTATAAGATATTGGAGACTTGTAATTGTAATTTGCGTACATAAACCTCACAATCTGGTTATACGAGAAATATTTACGAGACATAGAACTTCAATTAAGTATCGTATTTGGAAATTCGATAATTCCTCTTCGCTAAATAAACAGAAGCAGAAATCGTCATCTTATTACCAAATTTTTAGGCCCCTGACACTGAATTCTTGCTGCTACATCTACTTTAATGTTTCACAAATTCTTTTAAAGGATCCCAAACCCAATATTTTATCTATTCTTGTAGTATTTAAGCTGTAGTAATGGATCAACATTCAAAATATGTAAAACTTAATGTTTCTACCTCACGCTGTCTTAGCCACATAGACTTAATGCTGCCTGTTCCTTTTCCGCAAACCTTTGGGAACGTTGGGAATCGTCACTTCTCTCTCAATGTCAACAGTCATAATCTTTCGATTCATAGCGAGGAGCACATTCGAAGATGAAGACCCTGGGATCAGGAGGACTGAATGATTAGTGGAGCATTTGACGATAAGAGGGGAAAGCTGTCAATAAGGAAAATGAGGAATTTTTCCGGAGAGGACAAAACGAAGACAGTGAGTGCCATGGTCGGGAGAGGGACTTATGACATGTAGAAGATTCAGAGCAGTGGTGGACAAACAAGGATCTTTTTCCGGACCACAGGAGGGAAACCTAATAAACCAATTTTTGCATTCTGGCAAAATGCATTATCCCATACATAACAAGCACTGTCAAAAGTTGGAGCATCTTGAATTAAGGTTCATGAAGGTTTTCCAAAATAAATCAAATTACTATGAACTCTAATCTAGATATTATTAATAACTAATATAATCCGATATTGGTTCAGAAATCATTTGTGAATCAGCAGATGAAATGATAGGATGCTTATGATATCCTTTCCCCTGCCTGATTAGTTATACCCCCTGTAGAATGTTAACCTTTTTTTAACCCTTCACTTAGTGATATGACCCGAAGATATAACTACATATATAAAGTATCTCAAAGAAATATTATATTTGTAACGGAATAACGAAAAATAATACCAGTTCATTATTCGTCCCGACATCTAAGCAAAAATTTTAATATCAAACGGTCACGCTAACGCGTACGAGAACAACTTAACTGATAATATGTATTTTAAGTGTGGATATTCCTCACAAAGAAATAATGTATAGTGAAACTTATGAAAGGGAATATGCTATTTAGAAACACAGAAGTGCTTCACCACAAATAGTATTGTGGCTTTAGATATTTACAGCTTGAATGCCCTTGAGGCAAAATCAAGTAGGAGCTTGTTTCATACAGGTTATTATTATACGTCACAAATCATCCAAGCAATTGATTGTCCTTCAACTTCATCCACACACCTTAAGAAAGGGAAGAAGAAACTTTTCTCTAAAACATTCGATTTCGAGGACGCTCTCACGTCTCTCGAGATATGAGGCGAGGGCAAATATAATGATGTTATCGGTGCCCATTCACAAGATGGAATAAGCATCGTGCTCGGAGAACGCACCAGAGTCTGTCAAACGACCCCAAAGACGGCGGGCCGTTCATGTCAGCGGGAGTCTCCTCTCTCGCTCCTTCCCATTTCCCCCTTTGGCTTTCTGGCGACCCATTTTAACGCTCTCCTCGGTCGATCTCCTCCTCAACCTCCGCCGCCTCCTCTTCCACTCATCCTCCGCTCCGCCGCGACCTCCCTCTCTCCCATCACCCTCTCGCAACCCTCTCTCCACACACTCTCACTCCCTCCTCCGCGGAAAAAATCCTCTCTGAGGAAAAAGCCATACCATCTCTCCACCCCCCTCCCCCAAGTACCTTCCCGCCTGCCCCTCCTGCGGGGGGAGGAGGGGAAAACCCACCCCGTGGGGTAAGAGTTAACACGACTTCCCCCACCCAAACCCGATCCACCACCACCACGCCTCTCCACGTACGCTTCCCCCACCCTCCCTTTCAAACAATCCACCCATCCTTTCCTCCCCTTCCCTCCTGCGAAACTGACTCTGTGTTGGAGAGAAAAAGAGTTGGGAGGGGGAGGGGTATGTTAGGTCGCGTTGGCGCTGGAGGGAGTGGGGGATTCGGAGAGAGGCCCCCTCTCTCTCTCCTTCCACCACCCTCTCGCTATCCAATGGACGGACCGACCGCCACCCCACTCCGCTCCCCTCGGCGTTCCCACACCCTCCCTCCCCCCACCCACTCGACGGATCCTCCCCAAACATCTCCCTCCCCCACTCGCCCCCGCTTCTCTCGAGGGCGTCGCCACCGCATTGGACGCCCGAGGGCCTTCCCCGTCGGAAAGGGGACGCCCGTGTGGGAGTGCCGGCGCCTGCGCAGCGGGCATGACGTCACTGCGCACCCCACACACACCACCGCCCCACCGCGCGCACCCCTCACTCCCACCCTGCGGCCGATTCCTGAACTTCTCACACACCACCGGATTCCCTTCTCCGCCTCTTTCATACACACACACACACGCGCGCTCATTTTCTCTCTCTCTCTCTATATCCTGTTCGCAGGGCCGCCGTCAGGAGGAGGGGTAGGTGGGGAAGGAGTGGAAAGGCTTGCCATCTCGTTCACCCCCTCAACTCCCTCCCAAAAACCCACCCTCTCCCTACCTCTCTCCCTACTTCGGTTTCTCTACGCCCTCCTCCTCCGACTCCTTTGCCCCCTTTGGTTCGCTCCATCTCACTCCCCCTTTCCTCTTTCCCTCACGTGCACCCCTCCCTCTCTCTCTGCCGCCCTCTCATCCCCTCCCGTCCCCCTCTGGGGGTGCCCACCAAATCCACTGGCCTCTCAGTGCATCACTGTCTCGCAATACGGGTGCAAGAGAGGGAAGCGAAACTCTCTCCCACACATTCCTATCAATTCTCCATTTCCCCCGGCAGGGAAAGAGGGGAAATACCCACACGCATCCATACACGCATGCATATTCACACCCGCAGACGAGGGACACACGCCCGCGCGCATCCTTCGCTGATCCGTCTCCGCGAGAGGTGGAGGAACGGGAGATGAATAAGGGTGAAGACCGTTGGCCTCCGAAGGACGTTTCTCCAAGGACGAGGAAGTGAAGGGCGAAGGAGAGGGAAATAGAGACACACAGAGGAAGGGAAGGCGAATAGGGCGAAGAAGGGTCGCTATACCAGTCGTCTCTGTCTACGAGAAGTTTAATCGTTCGGAAGGGAGGCGGGGCGCCCTCCTTAGTGATTCTGAAGCGTGAGGGACTTAAAGGGCCGGAAGGATGCTTGAGCGGATTCCTTTGAGGACTTCGAGGACTTTCGGCTTTGGCCAACGTTTCACCTGAAGACGAGCCTGTGGAGGAATTGGACGTCACCAGAACCGCAGAAGGCTGACTCCGCACTAAGGAATATCAAACCTTTGCCCTTCTTCCCCCAGCATATACACCCCCTCCTTTATTTGGGGACGTACACTATCCAAGTGTCTCGCATTCAGTTGTCTGAGAACAGTTGGGGACGGAGACGCACTGGTTTCAGACCCTGTTCCTTCCTTTCCACACTTCCTCCTGTTGTGAATCCTCCCGATGACTTTACCGACGGAGATGACGAACAGTTGAGCAAGTGAGAGAATGAGGTATTCGTTCGCACCCGAAGTCTTGAGACTCCATCAGGTCGTGTGCTCCCGCGTTGATAGTCTTCATCAGTGAACCCATGGAAACGTTTTAGCATCCCTTGATATTTGGTGTATCAGTGCATTTTGAAAGCCTCATCCCTCTGAAACCATGGGCTCTGTAGGGATGAATGACATGTGAAACGAGGGGAGAGGTGCCAAAACTCCTTTGCATTACGCAAATCACCAACAATTTCCACTGAAAGACCTCATTGCGGGTGTTTTCTTGTTCACTGACGTAAAATCGTGAGCTCCGGTCCGCAGGACCAGCTCATACCAGTGGATGTGGTAGGATTCAAGGAAAGGTTTCGGCCCCCAGAGGGTACTAAGCAAAACCAAGAGTCAGAAGCCGTTTGTTTCTTGGGTGGAATCGGTACTGGTGGGAGCCGATGTTAAATCTGCCCCTGACACCGACTAGATCATCCACTCTCGCATAGGACGTCTCGATAACGGTGAACTTTCCGGGTAGGCCATCATCCTGAGCCTAGTCCTGGGACGGCACCCCCAGTGGGAGCGGGGCGGCCCCCGACTCTCCCGCTAATCTGACCGACGGACGATCGTAGCACTCTCAGTTGGGGTACACCCCTAATAAGTGACGCTTTCTTGAGAAACCCGCGTCCAGGGTCCTCCGCGAGGGGGACTCCGATCAGCCTCAACGCAGACGGAGGCCACCGCCACGCTCGCCACAGAGAAGCTCCTCGGGTGCCGCTCCGCCATCGGCTGGCAGCAAGGGGCGGGCCGGAGGCAGGAGACGGACCACCCTCACCACCTCCTGATGTTCTCCTCGGACAAGCTCATGAATGGCAAGGGCGGCGGTCCCGTGGGCTCCGCCGCCCCGCCTCCACCATTTGCCCCGGGCGCCGTAGGGAGGTACTCGCCCTCCTCTCCCCCCGCCGCTGCCACGACGTCTTCGGCCGTCGTCAGCGTGGCGCCCGCTTCCTCGTCCTCCTCGTCTTCGGCGTCTTCGGCGTCGTCGGCTCTGGCGGCGGCGGCCGCCTCGTCTTCGGCGGCAGCGTCGAGTTTCCGGGCGGCGGTGACGGCGGCAGCGGCCGCGGCCGCCCTCGACCCGATGCGGAGGTGCATGGGGAATCCATCGGTGAGTGATAGGCGGGAAAGTGCTTAACTTCAATCAAATTTGGATGCAGAGTCTTAGTCTTTGCAGGTTTACACTTTTGCCATTCCCCAAAGCCATACGACCGGTCGTCATTGTATAGAATGTGAGAAGACCTCGCCCCCACTCCGTATCATTTGAAATTTCTTAAGCGACCATTTGTGAAGATGTACCGCCGGGTCCTGAATTATACCATTTGGGGTAACCTCATGGAAGTACAATTTTGGTTAAACACAATTTTTCGTATATTCCAAACCAGTCAGACATTTGAGAGAGAAGAAATAATGGTCAACAGAAATTGCATGCTCGATTACAACCGAAAAACTTGGAATTTCAATACTTGTGACCGTCTCGTACAGGCGGATAGGAACTCAAAATCATTGCAGAAGAGTTTTCATGTGTAAGAAAGGAGTCACCTTAGCGATAGGACTAAATTTTGTTTATCAAATATTTCAAGTGAATACTAATGTCGTATTTTAGCACAGAAGGCAATACGTAAACACTTTAGACCTTAACTAACGAGAAGGTGCATATATATTCAAAACTTCCACACCTGATGAGCAACTAATTCTATTGCAATTTTTCCGACGATTAAATTAAAATATTTTGCATCGGAATTGATCGTGGAATAGTTTCATCTCATTGGGCTCACCTGTACCACAAAATAGGAATGGTTTAGCTTGAATCCTGTAATTATTCATTTGATTTACGGGAACTAACTATCGGCCGATAGCTCAACAGCCTTGGTACATTTCAGTACTTTGGAAATTCAGCAGAGAAATACTTCCAATAGATGCTTTTGATTATTAGGCATAGCATTAGGAACAAAAAAGGAAGGTAAAATAATGACGGTAACTTAAATTTTCTGTCTGTTAAACACATCGTAATAATGTCGGGAAATGCTCAAGAAGTGTTTCTGTAAAATGATTATCCCGACACATGTGCATCAACGGATTCGATTGATAGTTTGGACCGAGAGTTTGCAAAATTTCTCTATGGTTATAGTAAAATATCTATACTATAATATGTTTATTATATATTATCATGTATTATCATATATTTGCTTAAAATTTCTACCAAAAATTCCTCTAAATGGATTCTCATAAATTACCACCGCATTTATAACTCGTATGAAAACAATTGGCCGACTAAAGTTCCTTTAAACCATTACCTTATGGTCTGTAGAAACGACATGAAACGCGAAATGATTCAATCTTACTTATGCTCTGTAAAATAAATAACTTTGTTAAGCTATCTCTGACTAACATTTACGTTGAATTTGGAAGCAGAAATTTATGACTCATTCTGTCGAATGCACCAGTTAAAAAAACACTATTACTCCCTTAAACGCTTTATAAAAGTATGAATTGGTTTGCTAAAGTCCTTCAACTTAACATGGCATGTAGTATACCTTAAATTATGTGATTAAATCTCGAGATAACTTCACACGTAGGTTTTGTACCAAGTTAATGATGACACGACCTTAATTTCAATATCGAACGACATCAAATATTTTCAGACGCAGCTAATCTCACCGAAAATTGTAAATTCTACTGTCTAATTTTTACTCTACTAATGTCTCCAAATAATGTCAATCAATAAATTATTCTTCTTAAAAAATAAAACATGAATTATTCACAAATTATTTAACTGGATAATTATATACTTTGACCCTTACATTGAGGATCACGAAGGGTAAATGATCTGAAATTAATTTTATTTTTCGTAACCAAAAAAATGCCAATAAATAAAACGTGATGAAATGACCAGTTTACCACAAAAATATTGCACATGTGTCTAAGTATCGATTCTATAATGTTTGTCTACATTTAAAAGTGTCATTGAAATGAAAAAAAAATTAATTTCAACATATCGTCCTAATTTTCTCAGAAATGAATACATATAGTATTTTACTCCATAAAATTACATAATTAGCTATTACCATTAATTCACTATGATTAAGATTAAGATTGCGGACTAATGTAGACCCTTCTGCCATCCAAAATGACAGGAAAATTATAAAACTACTGAAAAATTTTAGGTGGAATATTTGTAATTGAAAGAAAGAAATTATTGTTGTCTTTTTGTTGTTTTTCCTTCTCATTTTAAACTTCCGACCTCAACCGATGATGCTCCCTCCCATTTCATCGATTTGCTATCAATCCTCTTTCCGGATGAATACTTCATCCCACGCGATGCAACAATCAGGCGATCTCCCGACGAAGGTGAGGCTTTTTTTAGTTGAATTAAGCGGGATCGGGGCATTTACTTAATACCCAAAACTCCATGGGAAACTGATGCCAGAGGAACTTTTCGTGAGACGGAATAGAGAGCTAAGAAGGGTAGACACATACCAGTGACTTGATGTTCAATGTCAATTCTCATGGAAATGACTGAATTCGCAATTGCAAAGTCCGTTCAATGATAAATGAGAAATAATAGCCAGCCGAAAATCTAATAATGACAATATTGCATGGAAATGGCAAAACTAAATGTTACTCCCACGTTTAGCAAATAAGTCTAGAACTGCTCATTTCCTTAGAAAATTACTTTCCCCACGTAAAATGTTAGAAATTACAATATGTGATAAAAAAAGACGAAGAAGAAGAACTGGTTATATAACTTGTTTATTTCGACGTATACAGCTTAATCAAACTTGTCGCCCTCAAAATACAACCTTGGCTGACGACACACCTTTGCGAACGTTTCTTTAAGCTCTCAAATCCTGCCTGGTAAGTCGCCTTAGGCATTCTCTTCAGGTCCGCCGTACAATTAGTTTTAATGTCCGCAATTGAGTCGAATCGGCGCCCTTTTAGGATTGATTTTAACTTTGGAAACAAAAAAAATCTGATGGAGCCACGTTTGGAGATTAGGGTGGCTGCGGGATCACGGAAGTTCCGGTTCTGGCGAAAAACTGTCACGATCAGCGCCATGTGAGACAGCGCGTTATCGTGGTGGAAACGCCATGCATTGTTTCTCCACATGTCCGGCCTCTTTTGGCTCACTGCGACCCTCAGCATCTTCATAATCTTTAAGTATAGATCATTGTTGACGGTTTGACCATGAGGGACGTATTCGTAATTAATCAGTCCTCGTCAATTGAAGAAACACAACAGCATGACCTTCACATTGGACCGGGACATGCGAGCTTTCTTCGGTCGCGGAGAATAAGGACCTTCCCACTGAGAAGACTGGGCCTTTGTCTCAATATCATAACCATAAACCCAGGTTTCTTCAATGGTTACGATGGTTTTAAGAAACTCTGGGTCGGCATTGGCTCGATGCAGGAGTTTCTGACAAATGTCCCACGTTTTTTTGTCTGTTCATCAGCCAGCCCCCGAGGGACGGATTTTGATACGATGCGCGTTATTCCCAAAAAGTCTGTCAAAATTGTCTGACAGGATCCAAAACTAATGTTCACATGCTCGGCTATCTTCCTTATAGTTAAACGGCGATTTGCCCGCACCAAATCGTTCACCAATTTGACATGGTTGGGGCCTGTCGAAGTGTTGCCCCGTTCGCGAATCTTCATCTCTCGAGGTTCTGCCCGATTTAATACGACTGTACCACTCAAAACACTGACTTCGACTCATAGCGTCATTTAAAAAGGCTTGCTGAATCATTCCAAATATCTCCGTAGCACTTTTGCCAAGTTTGAATCAAAATTTTGCGCACACACGCTGTTCCCCTGGCTCATTCATTGCTGCCGTTGCACGGGGCATACCACTGCTGATGCGTAACGACTCGACGTAAACAAACGCAACTTCTCGTTTCACATATAGCACACATTCATGTAAATTGTCCTATAATACCAATACCTTATATCAGATGAAAAAATATAAAAATATCACTCGGATAAGATTGAAAAATAAGCACATGCATTTTACCTATATTTTCCATAAAAGCAAGGTCGTTGTTAGCCAAGCATGCAAACAGTGAATGAATGTAGAACAAAAATCCGATTTTCGACCATATATTACCGCCTTTGGAAAGAGATGATTAATAATTTCCTCTGTGAGCAAGATTACTTCTTATAATTTCTCAACTGCTGCATCGATATTTAATATAGTGATTTTTTTCTACTCTAGGGAGTTCAATAATTTGAAAATTGGACATTTGGTTTCCTCTGGGAATGATACGTGCCATGAACATGTTAACTCAATTTCAGTTAACGTTTTTAATGAAGAGTAAAAAATTATCTAAAAGTTAATTTTGTTACACATTTTCCTACAGTGGAGTCGAAATTCATTTCAAAATCTAAATAATTCCAACCATTAATTGAAACTATGAATATAAAAGGCGTATTGGAAAAAATCTGGAAAGGAATTCCTGCACTTTTCCTGGAACATTCATTTAGATACACGTTAATAATCCCGGAAATTGCATTAATTGTTTAATTAAAAAATGTACTTTTAAACCATTTTTTAAATGCCTACTGGATTTTACTAACCATACATCAATGCAAATATTTTTCAAATAAAGCAAAGAATATTGGCGATTCATAGCGGAAAGAAACAAAGCAACTTATTAAATATAATTATTGTGAGCTTTTTTTCTTGCAGTTTGAAAAAATGAAATTGACTATAAATATTTTTGAAATACACCATTTACAACTTAATTCTCCACCAACGACTTTCTTGAGTTTCAGAGTATAATTAATTATTAATCAAATGGAGGTAATTGTGTTTTAAATATGTACCTATTCCCGAATAAGTAAAGGCGCCAAACATTATTTCACAAGCAAGAAATTATTTCACCGATCTCTTCTTTATTCAGCATATTTTTACCTAATCCAAATGGACACATTTTGTAATACACCTGGTTTGTTCTGTGGATAACACCCTGTGTAGCTAACCCAAAGGTCTGGATGCCGCATTAAAAATTATACTGAATTATGATTTTAAATTGCATTAATAACAGTGATATATATTTCAAATTCCAAATATTGTCTGTATAATTTCTTAATACAGAAAGTTGAACTTAATAGTTTTGTATTTCAAAAACCAAAGATTTTGATAACGCAGAAATATTTGCGTCTGAATACAAAAGTTCCATAAAAATATTTGCACTATTGTGCAAGAAAATAAATTTACGAAGTTTTAGTGAAGAATCCCCTCAAAATAAGGGATTTCTCTCAAGACAGTAGAATTGGGAATGCTATTAACATTTAGTCCCGAGTCAATTTAAATTGTATAGCCTGAGCATATATGAGGTAAAAAGCTACCTTAATAGAATACGCTGTCTCTGGCGTTATTTGGTGGAAGTACGATTTCTCGTATTTCATATTAGGCGTAAATAAAGGAAGACTAACTTGACTGATTCCGCTAGGATTTTTATTTTTCACGACAATAGTTTCGTCTCAAGGCAACATCGTCATCAGTCTTCCTTCATTTAAGCCTACCATAATAGATTGTTTGAGTCATGGACATGGGTGAAGGTGGAAGAAAGGAAAGGATCGAAAAAGATTTTTTCCGTAGGAAACATAAAAGGTTTACGTTGTTCTTGGTAAAAAAAGAGTGATCGAAACAGAAAAAGAACTACTATCAGAAGAACATTTACCCCACCACCGAATCCAAAAGAAGTGACAGACATGAAATGTTGGTAATCGGCGAACAATGCGACAGGTAAAAGATGGCCTCCGAAAATTCTAATTTCCTAATCGAATGCTTCGTCGATGCGCGCGCTAAGACCTTCACCCCGTTCCCGCCGAGCGGCAGGGGCGGAGCCTGCGCCATTTGCAGCCATTCTACATCACTGTCATATCGATTGTTTCCGCGACTTGAAGAAGGCGCCCAGAGGAAAAAACGCGGCCCGCTTTTATTCCAGACAAACGATAGGTTCCAAAAGACTTTCGATTTCCAAACTGTGCTTCTGCGATAAATTACGAGGAGAAAAATGCCCACACGTTCATAGATGTAGGTGATCGAAAGTCGGTGGCAACAAAGGGTGTCCCCGGAAACGTAGCGTTTGCTCGAAGGGCTCGTTTGCCCAAATACTTCCTCTCATGCAGACTTAAACAAGTAGTGACATTTTTCAAGGCATCCTTTTGCCTGCAAACCTTTCTTTATAGAAAAGCGTAGAGGTCACTCAAAGTCGGCTGGAATTCTATATGAAGAGTAGGATAGAAAGAGTAGAATGGTATCGTGGAATATTAATGGGAATTTCATGAGGAATTATTAATTTCAGTCTATCGTTTCCGGTAGATCTTGGACGGACATAGACTGAACACGCCTACATTTCTTAGCCTAAGAAATAGCAAAATTAACCTATGGTACAAGCAATCAAAACCCAGTCACCAGAGCTATGGGCTAAAAATACGCATGAGAATGTTCTAGGAATATTTTCAATCGCGTTACTATGCTGAAAGGCAAATTACGCAGTTAGACATGCTAAAGTTTTATTAAGCGATTTTTGCGTCACTTAGAGTATTAAACTTAAAAATTACACACTGAAAAATTAGAATTACCTTACCTATTATTTTATGCGTTGTCCTTGATATTTTGTCTAACTCTTGGAAGCAGATAAAAGGTACGACTGGTAAAAGATATCTTAAGTTTAATGACATTATTATTGTTATTATCGGTAATTTGCCAGCTAAGGTAGATTTTAACGGACACAAACTACCAAGCTACCATACGGTAGAGGGACAAATTGCTTGTCTCACCTAAAAAAACACAACCCAACACTACAGTAAGCCCCTGTTCAATTCAGCATATTTTCTCCCTCCCTTCATTCCATCCAACATCCCTTTCCTATTGTACTTACCTTACCTTCTCTTTCTATCATTTTTCAACACCTCCATGCCAATCAAAATGCTCTGCATCCACATTTCCTTCTTACTTTGGTTTTTTCCCAATAATTCCCTCTCCTCCCTCAACATTTCTATTACTTTCTCGTTTGTTATCCTATATGTCCACTTCGCGTTTTCCATTCTTCTCCACATGCATACAAAAGTCTCTATGCAGATATTATTCCACTTCAATGGCCATGTTTCCGTGCCTTATAAAACCACGCTTCACATCAACGTTTTGCCAAACCTCCTATTAACATCTTACTTCAAAGTCCCTGCCATTAATTTCCTCCTTCTCGTGAAAGATTCTTTACTTAACGCAATTATCTTATCGCAAGTCTTATGTCCCTACTACTTTGGCCATTTTGGTTAAAAACACAAGATACCTGAACTCTTCGTAGTAATCGGTAGATTCACTACATTTGTTAATTATGCTCAATTTACTCTTTCAAACGGTCCTATAGACCTCACATAGTCTTTCCTTTTTTTGGAATAGAATCCAATACTGATAGGATGAAGTCTTCCGACCAAATTTCTCCCTCATAAATGCTAGAATTAGGCCATAAAACTCTTGCTCTCGACTTTTTCCAAACCTTTAAGTAATTCCTCGGGATTGCTGTCCACCCCCACGGCCTTATTTGATTTCAATTCCCCTAATATACCATCTAACTCGACATCAGGTAACTCTGGTTCTCATTTCTCTGAATTTCTAATCGCGCTGGTCTAATTTCTTTACTATATAGTACAGTACCTTTACTATATATTCCTTCCAACTTTCTTGGATCTTTTCTAGTTTAACTAATGTTTCCACACTTATTTTTGACTGTTTGCAACGATATTCCCTTCTTATTTCCTAACTGGATTTTAATCTTCCAAAATAGCACACTTATTTTTACATTTCCTCTGCAAACTTTTTACATCCTAGCATTGCGTTTTTAATCACGATAACTTTGCTGTATTTGTTACCCGCCTTAGTTTATTACTCTTTATATATCCTCCTACCTATTCTGTGTTAATATTTTTCCATTTCCTTCCCTCGTCTTAATTTCTAATAATTTCATCCATAATGCATGGTTTCTTTGCCCTTTTCCTATCAAAAGTTCCTATCGTTTCGTTTTCGCCTTTCAATATTTCTATTTTTATTTGTTACCATTTTCCCTCGATAATACCCAGCTCCCTGTTCTCTTTCATCATTTTTCTAAACCCTTCTGATACTTCTTTCTTGCCATTCCTGTTAATGCTTTCAAAATTCATTTCCTGAGTATTGTTCTCTGTTTTGTTTTATCTATTTCAATCGACGCTACACGTCATCAGTATAAAATAATGGTCCAAGTCCGAGTTTGCTCCCGGAAAATAGTATGAATTAATCTCGCTGTTTCTAAGTTTGCGTGTAACCATAGTATAATCTGATAACTTTCTGGATATCCGGAATTTTTACATGTGCCTATGCCTTTGTGGTGTCTAAACCATGTATTCGTTATGATGAGGACCCTGTTTCCTGTAAAATTCTATTGCTCTCTCCTTGCGGTCATATCTTGTTCCTAAATAGTAGTCCCTTACCTAACCACCATCTCATTCGTCATAAACCATCGCGTTCCAATCCCCCATCACTATCTAATGTTTCCCTATAGGAATACCCGCGGTTATATACTCTAGTTAATCGTATACCATATTGATTTCCTCCCTATGACTGCCTGATGTCATGTATGCCTGAGCAATAACTAAGTTTACTTGTTTCGTTTTTACTTAACTACTCGTAATATTTTATAAGTCGCTTGCTCTATGTTTACTACGCTTCTTCCCACACTTTTTGCCCCCGTTTGCTGATTTTCTTTCCCTCTGCTGTATATTACTCTATAATTATTGCTCCAATAACCCTCGTTGTCTTTCCTTCCCACCTTGCTTAGACCTTAAACATCTATATTTCCTCTCTTCGTCTCTCGCTTTATTTATTCTTATTTTCTTGCCCTCAACTTCGTTTTAAGTATGTACCTATTTTCATTAATTTGGTCGCCTCCTGTGCTGCTACTGTCGCTATTGTTTTGCAAGGATTTCGGAAGATGACTACCATGGAGGTCTTGCCTCTCCCACTGCCATGTATGACACACGGTCAATCTTGCGGTGTTCCGTAGTCAATACGGTGTTCCGTAGTTGTCACGATTCATTTTCATAATCTTGTTCATCGTCGGTTCATGAAATAATAATAGAGGTGGTTTCCCGTTTCCTTCCTCAATTTTGTTTTCTTTGGGGTCAAACGCCTTTGCAGTCACCTCAATGAGGAACATGACTAACAAATGTGGGGTTAGATTAGTCTAGGTCAATACAATAGTATTAACAAAAATTAAGGCACATAGAATCGCGTGTGTAATTTAATAATGGAATATAAATTAGTAAAAGAATAAGTGTTTGCCTAGGTTAAGTTCTGGGATTGAAACGAATACATTTTTTCGTCGGCTTAACAATGTTGCAAATCCTTGCAATTTCCAATTTTCGTCTCAGTGAAGTTTAAATAGCAATGAAATACGATAAAATATTTGTCTTTCATCTGCCGCACTAACGATAGGCGTCCTGCCGCCTAACTGAATAAATAAATATAAGGTGATAACAAATAAATGATAATAAATATAGGTGACAACTGAATAAAGGCCTTCACTAAACCCTTGTAAAAGTATCCGTGCTGGCATTACAACATATATCTAAAAAGCGCACACGGAGATCAGAAGTTATTGAAAATAAAAGAGATACTGTTTGGTGCAATTTCGAAGAATCATGCGCCATCGTACCTCATTTATGGACACATGACAAATGACTACGCCCACCATCACGTCTCGAATGGAATGCGGTAGAGATTTTCTTTTTGCTGACAAAATCCAATGGTTTAATCTAAACAGACGTTAAAGTTGAATCGCTGTTAAAAATATTAAGTGGTAAATTATATGCTGCGAATAAATCGAAAAAAATATTCCGACCCTCATTTTAAGTTAATTTGAGCATGCCAGAAATCAACACAATGCAGGAGTCAAAGAATACCACCATTATTGAGCATTATGGACACATACGAGATTATTGAGAATTCGGTTCACCGAGTAAAGACGCTCAAATCACTAGCAATGAAATAATAATAATAATGGTGCTCATACACTCTGAAAGTTTTATTAAATGCTATTTCATTCTGTATTATCTGTAATTCCTGCGCACGGATTAAACCTGATAATAGACAGAGCAATCCTCAGGAAACCCTTTTTATTTCTTTAGAAAACAATTTGACAGCAATATGTTTCATTAACTATTACTTTTGAACCAGAAATAGGGAATAAAAATTTTTAGTAAAGGATGTTAACAATACTTATTGTTTAAACATAGTCTGTTATGAAGCTCAAAAAAAAATATTTTGAACAATTGACAAACTGTTTACGGCTATTGGAGTTTTTTCAATTATTCAATGCAATTAGCCGTAAGAGCTCAATTCATTCATTACCATTGTGATTTAATTATTATTTTAAATTGACAAATACTCTGTAAACACTTGGAATGTGGTTTATGATGTTCTTGCAACGAGCCCTCAAATTCATATTTAATTTAATTTCGTAATCTTACCGAGATAGTCTTTTACCGCAAGACGGCAAGAAAATCCTCTTCCGTCTAAATAAAAATACACTGAGGATGAGTGGCATATTTAGTGATCTCACGCTACTAGAAATAGACTACGAGGTCCTTGATGATATAATGCAAATTCCCCCCGTAGGTCCAACTCTTTCATCGCATTAAGGAAATAGTAACCACCAACGGATGATCCAATGACTACCGAACCCACAGTCATTTTACGAGCTCCATCAGCCGGCGACTGGAGGGGGAAAGGTCTTAATCTCTTCCCATCCCCGAACGCAATTCGTCCGTCCCATTATGGAAACCTAAGTTGAACCAACGCTCACCTCCGGGGAGTAATAAATGAAGCTCACCGTCCGTATATCTCCAACACTCTCATCCCTCCCTTCCGCTACGACCCTCAATACCATTCGTTCCCTAAACACACACGCACGCACATAAGCACACACAAACAGGGGAACAAACAATCCTCAGCAGCGGCAAGCAATCAGGCAACACTCTTAACTTACTCCTCATCCGTAGAGGGGAATGGAGGGCAGCACCACATCACTCCCAGCCGCTGCTCCATCCAAAAGCCCCATTCTTCAACCCCCAAAATGCCTTAACTACCCGGGGCCTCATTAAAATCCCTTAATATCGGTGAGACAGAGGGGTAGGTGGGGAAAGGGATGGTTGGTGGGGGAGGGAACGAGCGGCATTTTCCATTTCCCTCGCTGTAAGGGCGGAAACAAATGCCTCGCTTTTGTTTCCGAGCGTTAGGCGATCCGTCCTCACCCTTACCTCTCCGACTGCAGTCTCGAAGAGGGGGTAAGATACAGGCTAAGAAAGGAAAGAAAGACGGAGTCTAGGACGTAACGGGAAAGTAGATCATTGGGGTTCATCTCCAGATAAACGAGATTGGGAGAGAAAATAAAATCATCCACAGAAGAGAAAAAAAAATGAGGTTGAAAGAGCTGGAAAACAAAATATTCTCTAAACGAAAGCGGAATAGAAAATAAGCCGATAACCTACCGCAGTCTCCCTCCCGAAAATCAGGTCGATTTATGTCCTCCAGATTCTAACCAAAGATCATCGAAGCGAGAAATTCAAGCGATTAGGGTAAAGGACCCAGTTCCTTTTTTTCTACTGTCAAATGAACTTTTCCAGAACATTTTACACAGGAAAACACATAATCTGATCAAAGTTGAGCGTGCTTCTAGGGATTATAACCGGTTTAAGGTTTATATCATTCAACGGTCAAACTAACTAGACATCAGGTTATACATTTTCTATTTTCGCTCACTACACGCACTCTAAAATATTATTTTATGTTGGAAACTTACTTCATTATATTTCAAAGACATTAATTAAACCACATAAGATTGTATAAAGAAGACAAATTTTGTTCAAATGGAACTCAAGGAAAGATTATTTACGAAGCAAATGGATAGTAACTAATCGACTTAAGTCATTTATGAACTAAATGGGAAGTTAATAATTCATCATGAAGTGCTGACTTATATATTTTGACATTATTTTTCTCGATGAATATTGTAAATCAAAAGTATTTGGGAAAATTTTATTAAATCACAGTTTACATACATTGGGCACAAGATTAATTTAGCGTAGCAGCAGGCCAAATTATTTCCCATCAACTCACATACTACAGGTATTACGTATTACAGCAAACATTCTTTGAAACGAACGTACAACATATGCAAATAATACTTATTAATATCTAACCACATGTAGTAAATATGTAACTCATGCAGAAAAATGCCTTAAAATATAGGACGATAAGTTCAACCTATATTTTATAACAAGTATATAGTATTAATATTGACATATGATCTTTTCCTTTTGTTTGATTTCAGCCACTATATAAACTCATGAGGATCTTGATTAATGAACTTTTTTCAGCAGCGATTATCAATAAGAATGGCAAAATACAACTTTAAGATAACCAATTTATAAGAAATATTATAATCAGCTAAAAATTTACAAACTATGATACTGTCCTATTTGTAATTGTCCTATACAAATAGTATTAATTTAACCAACCCTGAGATAAAGAAAATAACTGTGTTCACCGACTGCAGTGGGGAGCGAGGTTATATCAAGACATTAAGGGAAGTAACTATTGAAGAGACTGATATAAGGGATCCATTTTGCCCTGAACAATACGTAGCCACGGTTGCAGAAAACATGGATGACTTTCGACTATTCTAATTTTTTGCAAATAAAACGATGAAGAATAACCACAAATTATCCTGATTTCTGGGGACATAATATCCTTTATCACATGGCTTTATGGCAGCTTGTGGGATTAGATATAGATGTCATTTCTTCGCGGCGTTACCGATAAAGAAGTGAAAGGTGAAGGATACCAAAATTTCATAAAGGACGAAGAAAGACAAATAGACAGTGATAGTATTTCGACTTTTGCGAACGATTTCTTACAGAGGTCTCGGTTATGGTGTTGCAATGTCTTTTCAGTAATACATCTAAAGAAGAGACAACGACAGTCCATTTGGAATGCAAGAAATATGGGGATAATCGTATATTTTCTACTAGAAAATCGGCCAGTAAGGTATAACCCTAAAGAGCGGAAAGCTAAAAACTCCCTTTCCTACGAATCGAAAAGAAATGAACCAATTCTTCAGCTCCCACCCCACTCTTCCTTGACCTATCCGCCAGCCCCGCCCCTGAAAACCTCTTTCCTCTAGCGACAGAGCGAAAGACCCCAGTGGAGGATTTTTTTTCCCGATCCGTCCCTCTAACTTTAAAGAGCTCTCCTCTGATCGGGATGCTGCCAGCGAATGTGTCTGTCTCGTTTTTTATCCCTCCTTGCCTCCACTCCCTCTTTATATTTTCCCGGCCGGAGGTCCTGCCCTTTCGGGACAAGTCTGACGGGAGTTGGGTCGCAGCTAGGTGAGGGTGAGTGACGTAGGGGTCGCGACCTGGTAACTTTATTTTCTTCCTCACCCGCTGCTCCTCAACTTTCTTCGACGATCCTTTTCTTCCGCTGTTCCTTTCATACAACCTGAAGACGGCAATAAGCAATCTCGATGATGATAAATCTATCGGGCGACACTTCAGGTCATGTCGTTGGGCGTAAGAGAAACGCAAACTCTGACGCGAATGATGTCCGGGTTCAAAAGAGGAAACAAATAAAATTATCCATAAGAATGTTACTTAAACAAATTAGTAAAAATTAAAATTCTGTACTCATGACAAAGAACTTGAAATTAACTTCTTAGAGTTTCCAGAGTTTATTTGTTTTTATTGCCAATGTTCTAAACCTGTATAATATTGACCTACCTAATATTAATTTTGAATGGACGTAAAGTGGATTCTTTTCTATAAAATATTTTCTAGAAAATACAAGTCAAAAGACCACACGTAGTTTAAGGTTAAAAAAATTGACCATTATTTTTTTTCGGCTTTTAGTAATTCAGAAAATTGTTCCCTGCCCAGGTTAACAGGTTCTATTTCTCAATTATAATCAAGTTTGTTCTCTAACATACTTTTATTATTTATAAAATCAAGGCTTTTATCAATCGATTTGTCGATAGTAATCAACGTATTCAATCAAATATCAAGTATCGAACTTACTCTAAAATATCGACGTATTATTCCCCCAATCTAATGTTCAATTCAATTAAATGCAACGTTAGAACAATGTTGATTGCAAAGTTAAGGAAAATAGTTAATGATAGTTGGTTTATAACTTAGCTAGTGCATGCTTAAATCACTTGTAATAAGTGCAGAGATATTTAATCAATTTACTAAATATAAAATAAAGGTACCCTATTTGTTAATAATTGTTTTGAACGAATAGAGTCTAATGCGATTAACGAAAAACCGTAAAAGGGAGCGTCAAGAGGCACATTGACCCTGTACACTACTTAATCTAATGGATAAATATAAAATATTGAATTTTAAATACACATATAAGAGATTGCTTATACCAAATCATAAATTGCTATTCCCTAAGAATTTTATCAACAGTACAATAAAAATAGTAATTCCTGGTTGATTGTCAAGGAAATACTCCTTCGGCGTCGACTTGTATCAAAATCAGAGTATAGCTGATAAAGTTTTCATTGAACAGTAATTAACAATTTGTAGAAAGTAAACAACACTTATTATTTCGAATTCAATTAATCAATAACGATTTATTTAGGATGAAGTCCTGTCTAGAGATATTATCTCGTCTGAATGAGTTTCTTCATCAGTAAGCCACAAGTAAGTATATTCACTGGAACTTAGAGCTCAGTCGCCAAGTGAGAAAGGGAAGGATAACACAACTCATCTCTGCTCACCGACATTGCCGATTATTGTATCACCACCTTTCATTCCTTTGTAGGTTTTTACAAGAGATTTACTTCCGGGAGACTCACAAGAGATTTACTGCCGGGCATTCTGACCAGATGTTCCCATTGTTAATTTTCCCGTCAAGGCAACAGGACAAGCATTTTCTAAAATTCAGTAGATCGTTAGAGCATAGGGAGGAAAAATTGAGTTCGCAAGATCGTTATATCGAAAAGGGATGGAGAGTTTTTGGGGAAAACAAAGCGCTAAAATCGATTAGATCAAACCGTAAAGTGCCTTGAACAGTAAATTTCACAACCGATTAAAATAATTTCAGTGTTTCTGGAATTCGATCCAAAAAAAATAAAAGAACACTTTTGGTACAGAATGTACTTTCCAGCATCAGGTTGGTCAGGATATTCACACGCTTGAATCACCGGAGGAAGAGTTTAAACCACGCCGACTACTAATTTATTTCATGATAAAACCGGAAATACAAGGTATGTCCCAAAAGCAATAGGACTGAGTCAATTAAAAACTATTATTACTAGAACTGATACATTCACTCAAAATATTTCGAAGTAGCACCCTTGTGCGTCCACACACCTCTTGGAAATATTATGGTGTTATCACCATAGGCTTTCATGAGCATATATTGATTCTCTTTCCCGTTTTTTTCCAGTTTCACACAAAATTTGATAGCGTAGCTCTGTTCTAATATCCGGTTAATGATGGAGCGTAACGAGGTCAAGTAATAGACGTTTCGCAAACGAACGATTTACACTCTGAAAAGGTTGGGAGCCAGTTGACACCGGCCTCCAGCCTTCCCTGAGACTCCCCTTACTCGAACACGATCTGAGAAACCGCCGTCCGTCCTTCTGGGCGAGAAAAAAAGTCTTACTACCATTTGCACAGACCTTGTGAGCCATCACCATTGTTCAAATGAAATTACCAATACCAACAGTGTGAATTTTACATATAATATACAGAAATATTTTGCATAGCAGAAAAATAAAACCCAACTTAGTGGTTCACCATCAAAAATGACATATTAAGCACACCACATTAACCTCCTGCGATTTTAAGGCCAAAGTATGAACTATTTTTTTTGGCACTGCCTAATCAGAGTGCCTTTATACGGTTGGACCGAAAATGGCGACAAATGTATACTTCTTTCCAAAGTCACTTTACGATATAATCAATAACAACCTGTAAATTAATTTTACCCCTTTCAGATCAAACTTGAACCACCCTCGTGTTAACGAGAGAATTTTGTCACAGCGACGCAGGTAAACTGGTGATTCCGACAGATTTTTCTCAGCGCCTTTCCAAATTACGCTCGAGAGAGTTCCGGGTATTCCACGCAAAAGGGGTTGTGAGTTTACGGCGGGAGTGCACGGCGCGGAGGGGAGAAGTGGGAGAGGGGTGGAGAGCGAGGAGAGCAAGGGGGGGGGGGTGGGAGGAGAGGTAAGGCACTGAAAGGAAAGGGATGGCTCAAATGGATTACGCGTATCTGTTCCCATGGCACCCGTGGAAAAAAAAGGATAGTAAGGGGGAGACGAAAGGAATGCCAATTAGTCCCTTCCTTCTTAATTGAGACGAGGGTGGGGAAGAAGGGGTAGTGGAAGGATGCAGATTGGTTGTTGGAGCGAGGGAGGAAGGGAAGAAGGAGGAGGAATATCATCGGACGGAATCCTAAGAATATTGGAGATAACGAGTTAATGCCCGGAAAAAGCATTTTAATTGGCTCTTTTCAAAAAAATGAGGGAGATCTTCCTGCTTTCAGCCCTCTTTTCGTGCCATCTCCTCCCCTCCCCCCATCACCCTTTCCCAATTCCCCAGCTTACTCACTGAAAAAGATCAAATAATTCCGTTTCTCCTTTTCTTCTTAACCCTCTTGTGTCAAAGCGAGTTATCATCAGGAAATATAAGGGTCTAAAGGGGGGAGGATTTTATTATAAGTTCGGCCCTTTCAAGTTTTTTTCCATAAAAAGCGAATAATTACCAAGCTACGAAGCTGCGGTACCATGACAGAAAGGTCCTTAAGGTTACTTATAATCAAAGTGCCCCAGAATTTTTGTACATCTTAAATTCCTGTGATAAGCATTGCGACTCAAGAAAAATGTTACGGAATTGTATAATGAATAATCAGTAAATCATATATATATATATATATATATATATATGTATATATAAAAAGAACACTCACAATATTATCTTGATAATTTCGACGGACTTGAGCTCCGTCTTCTTCGGAAGATAAGATATGATCTTCCGAAGAAGACGGAGCTCAAGTCCGTCGAAATTATCAAGATAATATTTTAAGTGTTCTTTTTATGTGTTCTCGTGCTGTGTGTTACTGTCTAAGTTTTTTATTCAACACTTCCGTGTTACTTCGAAGAAATCATCTATATATATATATATATATATATATATATATATATATATATATATATATGTGAAGGTAAAGGCTACATCATATGACGACTACAGAACAATTAGTTTGATTTCTCACGTAGCTAAGGGTCATAAACAAAAGGATAGAGAGTAGGCCAAATAATTACCAAGGGGATAATCAGTTTGGGTTTAGGAAGGGGAGAGGCAAGCATTTTGCCACTGCAGTAATTAGATCACTAATCGAGAGGAATATAGTATATACATTATTATTATTAGGTAATCTACCGGTTAAGGTAGGTTTTTGGATGGACACAACTATCAAATAAACATTTTGTGACTCCCCACCTAGCAAACTAATCTATATCATATAGAATATAATCAGGACATATTTGTCTGTTTCGTAGATTCCAAAAGGGGGTTTGATAGAGTGAGCTGGGAAAAACTTGAGCATATAGCAAAATATACTCGTAGGAATAGATTGGAGGGACACTAGGCTAATCCGCAACCAGTACATGTCGCAGACTGCTCAGGTGCGAGCATGGAACGCAGAGTCCGGATGAGCAGTGTTAGGAAGAAGGGTAAGGAAGGGTTGTCCATTGTCACCGGTCCTGTTCAACGTATATGTAGTTTATTGCTTGATTAATGAGGCATGTTATGATGAAAGATATTATAGATAGAGAGATAATGAAAATGATTAATGAGGCATGGGAAGAACTGGAGGTAGGAATGAAAGTCGGAGGGGAATTTGTAAAATCGGTTAGGTTTGCTGATGACCAAGCATTAGTTGCTCAGTCAGTCAAGGGGTTGCAAGCATTGCTGAGTGAATTGGAGGTTCAGTGCGATAGATATGGGATGAGAATCAATATTAATAAAACAAAGGTTATGCGATTTTCCAGAAAGAAAAAGGCTAAGCTAAACATTAAAATAGGAGGGGAAAATATAGAGCAGGTAGAACAGTTTACATATCTCGGAAGTGTTTTGGACCAATACGGTCAAAATAGTAGGGATGTAAGGAGAAGAATTGCGCTAGGCAAAGAGGCTTTCACAAGGAGGAGGGAGTTGATGACAGGGACGTTGAGTAAGGATTTAAGAAAGACTTGCTAACTTGCTTCAAAAGACTCTACTGACCTGATGGTGGGTAGGTTACCTGATGATGATGTAATGCATCGAAACCTGGTCGTAAAATAAATGTTATCAAGTGGAAAAGTACTACTATCTATTATTTATGATGCTCGTCTTCAACCACATCACGCCTGAAGATACTCAACTCGTTCTAAACTGCCTGATACACTACGAAAAATTTGTACTCTTTCAAGAATGACATCCTGACTTGTGACATCATCTAAAAATTAATGTATATTGGAGCAATCAATTCAGTTTTTAAGGTCAGTTTCCGTTTCATTTTTCGTTCAGATGCGAACACGTCAGACTATTCGATCATTTTTGTTAATGCTTCTGTTCTTCCTTTGCAACTTATTTAATAAATCACTCGGCTGAATCGGTAATTGAATGAATTTAGTCCAGCTCCGAATGATAAAATATTGATCATTACAAAAAAACAGAAATCTCTAAAATCCTGGCAAAATGGTACAGGTTCGACCTCAGGGATGATTTCAATGCAAACATGAAAAAAATGGAAATTCTCTTTCATATCATGTCTAATTCATTCCATACAATATCAGAGAACTACATCATCAACGCAAAACTTGGATTAAAATGCTGAATTATTCAGAATATTTAAATACATTCTCGTTATTATGAAGCGTCTCTTCAACACTTTTATTTTTGACCATTATTCAATTTCCTCATCCTTCTGGCCCCCTAACGAATGCGATTTCCGTTCATTTGCCTGTATTTGAATGTATTATAGGAACATAGAATATTGTGCGTCCACGGTGTATTTCTATAGTGATTTTTCTTTTCTACAATAGTCTTCCATTTAGTAACGCGCCAAAAGGGAGGTATGTGTGAACGAATACCGACCGGAGTTCATGAGCACCAATTAGAGGTCAGTACATGAAATCCATCCATGAATTCGAAAAAGGGATATCGTCTTTTACTACGCACTGATATTAGTAGACGTTGTTGATATTCTTTGTCAAAACACTTAAAGGAAAAATAATCAGGTGTCTTAAATATAGAAAATATACAGATGCTTTCATTAGACGAAACATTTTGCGACTTTTAACAGTTCCATTAATAAAAATATAAGCAATAATCATAATCAAAGCTAAATAGTTTTTAAAGCGTCGTTGGCATCTAGAAGTACTCTTTCATCGTCACAGCTTCGTATTACGGTGACTACCTCTCGTGAGGTATTTTTCCTCGGGCATGCAGTAAAAGTCTTTTCGGCTCGTAAAATTAGGAAAAAAACTTTCTATTATCACTAGTTACCGTTTAAGGTAGGTTTTTGATGGACACAAGCTACTAAACAGTAAAGCGACAATTCCCTTGTCTCTCTTCACAAAACACAATCCGAAGTCCACCCTTACTTATAGGCCCCTCTTCAATTCCGCATATTTCCTTCCTTCCTTCATTTCGTCTAAAATCCTTTATCTCATGCCTATTTCTCGCTTTCCAAACATTCTTAATTTTAATAAAGTCTTCAAAATCCCATTTCCTATCAAAATGCTCTGCATGGATCTTTCGAGCCTCCTTTGGATTTCTCCTAATGATTTTCTCTTTTCCTCCACCATGCCTAGCGCTTTCTCCATCAAGCCAAAATATACTATATTTAAAGACTTCCATTTTGGGAAGGCCTATTTGATAGTAATTCTTAGCTATACTAAATGCTAGCTAAATCAAATTGCAAGCTATCTCAGATCAGAATTTCACAGTCTAAATGATGGGCAGAAATGCAATCTATTTTAACAAAAATCTGTAAAAATATTCTACAGAAAATGAAATAACAACAAAGGATATTTCCTCATTGTAATACTGGTAATTAATGTTACTCACTCCAGCGCTGGGGTAAGAGATTTCAATATTTTTCTTTTCCACTATGATTTCAAGGCTATATTTGATGGCAGTATTTCGAGAACTCTAATATTTATAACAATCGCTGCCGTGAATCAAGAATTGTTCATATGCACATCTTATACGCCACTACTCTATGGTTTTCTCCATTAAGCATCCCTGCAATTGCAGTCATCTTCGAGTCAAAGCACTGCAGCTATTATCCAACTGAATATGAGAGGCGAGTATAGATTGTACATTCTTAGTAAAAAAACCTAAAATATGAACTTCGAAACAAATATTTAAATCAACAATGAAACTTTAAGCTCTATGATTATTTCAAGTAATATAATTAATTAAATATTTGATAGAACTATAATGATACCATGGTGTATAAGGAAATTGAAATATGACGTTAATTTATTTTTCTGGAAATAAATTATCATGGGATCGTGATGGTGCGGAGGCTAACGTACTGGCTTACCACTGATAGACCCCAGGTTGGAATCCTGGAGACGGCAGATATTTTTCAGTGGTATCCCGATCCCTACTTGAAGTGCTTTGTGGAGAGAACTGGAGTGGATGAATACGTCGTCCGTCGAATGGGAAGTTTAACTGCGAACCTTTTGCCGCTTTCGGGTTTCTCTCCGCCATTCTACGAACCCCAACGTATTACGGTCGGAGGAATCACGAATATAAGATTAAAGATATAGACTGCAAGACTGACAGGTTTAAAATACCATTTTTTCCAAGAACGACAAGCGAACAGAATGCTTGTAGTCTAAATTCCCCAGGAGTCAGCTCAACACAATAAATATCAACGTACAGGTTAGGAACTGCGCGTGGATAGAGTAGAAATAGAGTTACAGGTTCCCCCCCCCATAATTTGAAAAAATCCAACCCCCTCACCTCTTACTCATTCCTCCTAGTGCTAGACCCCCTGCCACTCACCCTTTGGTGGCTCGCAGGGTATTTATGTAGATGTAGATTCCTCCTTTCCCACCCATTCCTAATGGCGTAAATGGCTTAAGCTGTCGGTCATCTCCCCTAATACTACCTACTACTATGAATTTTCATTTTAAGATAGTTTTTACTTGCTGTTCTGGGTTCGTTTATTACGTGCATATATTCACCAATGCCAAATCTATTTTTTTTCAAAACCCTTTTAATTAAACAACGTCTTCATCTTCTTCAACCGACACCCCCATTAAAAAAGTAAGAGAATAAGGAAATTGCTTGGGAATATGAACTAAGTTCAAATATCGATATGCGACGCAAACAAGGCGTCCGTGGACGACGCTGCTGTAGTGAGAAGAAACGCGTCTTATCCGGAAATGGTGAATTTCTCTTGCCGACGTAGTAGTGAGGAGTTTCTCTTGCACTCTTTGCATAGGAGGGCTACTTCGTTCGGCACATGCGGTGCTAGTAAGAGATCGTCCGTCAGGGCGGTGGGAGTAGGCGCGTCGAAAAACCAACGTCCACGTGTGGAAGGAGCGGATGGAGGAGGGTTCGAATGAGGGGAGACAGAAGGAGGGGAGGCAGGGAGTCTGCGGCAGAGACGGGGTACGGAGGTGCCCGGAGGAAAAACAGTGAGAGAAAGTGAGAGAGATGTAAGCAATACTAGAGTGTTGCGAGGCTAAGACAAAACTAAGTGCAGTTCATTCTCCCCCCCCCTTCTTCCCGTTACCCTCTTTCTCTCGGGCTCTCCTTTTTTTCATTCATTTATAAATGCGCCCAGTCATTTTTCTTTTGTCGTTATTTCCCTTCTTTCTCACTCCCGTGGGAATGGCGTGCGAGCGGAAGAGGCCTCGGAAATGTAGGGAGGAGGAGTGCGGCGGGGGTTGAAAGGTTAGAGAGAGAGAGAGGTGGGGGGAGGGGTGGGCGGGCGGGCAAAAGGGATCGGAGGGAGGGAGAGGTGAGAGGTGGAGGGGAACGGAGGAGGCGGTTATGTTAATGGAAGGCGGGTCGGCGAAGAAGAGGGAGTAGAGGGGGGGGAGCGAGGGGGACCATATAGAGAGAAAGAGTGGCAGAGGGAGGTGGGCAGGAAGGTACGGAGAGATGCGGGAAGGGGTGAGTGCGGTGGGGCGATCTGGAAAGGTTGGTGAACAAAAAGAGTGTGGGGAGTTAGCGCAGCTCATGAGAGAGAGAGAAAGTAGGAAGTCGGGAGGAACAGCAAGAGAGAGGGAGGCAGTAAAAAATATTTTCCCTGAAAGCAGAAATAATGGCGAGCACTTAGAATATAAACAATACGTTTTCTCTCTTCAATCACGCTGAGAAACGATAAATTTGCACCAAATCACCGCCAGCACTGATATAAACATGCTCTCGTCAAATTTTTTCCTGCGTTATAGGAATTGAATGACGTTCTGGTAAAGAAAATGTTTCCAGTATAACATCTTCTGCATCTGCTACAAAAAAATACCACTATCAGGAGAGAACATTTGTGGTCTTGGGTATTTATGGTCTTCAATTTACTTAGCCTTGACAAGTACACGAGTATTCATTTAAGCTATTTCAGGGCATGAGCGTGGAATTTCAAGTGCCGATTTCACTCCCTGGGTTTCCAAGAACTCGATCATGATCGACCTGCTTATCATCGATTTGTTTTAGAAATATCTCCAAAAGTTAAAAACCAGATAAACACACCGGATAAAATATAACTCAGCGTTTTAGAAAGAAATTTGAACCATTGAGATGTTAATGCAAAGTGAAAATCGATAAATTAGAATCGTAAATCATTCGGTTGAAAAGATTAATCTTCTGAAGAACAAAATCATTAGTCATTCGATAATTTTATATATTTCATATCGTTAGTATAACCCTCAGAAAGATTCCTGTTGCTGCTTCGGATCTTTCTAGTTTTGATTTGCTTATGAAGAAAGTTTCCATAGCCGCAATAATGATTATTTTATGAATTCCATTATCGTGTTTTATTTCAAAATGATTAAATTGTTTAGAAAAATATTACGCAGCATATTCCTTAATACCCCTCAGAGCTGAGGAAATATGCCCATTTAATTTTACATGGCTGTTCACTCATTAATTTTGGTGTGCGCTATCCTTGGAAGGTACTCAAACATTTGTGGTATTTGGCGATTTTTTCAATTAAGGGCACGGAATTTCGTATCACCTTGAGAACCCTTACTACAATTGTTAGAGTTTATTTCATTTAAAAACACGCAGGCAAGGAATTTATGTAATTGATGACCAAATGTCTGTCCAATGATCTGATGGCCAAATGTCGTTATACCTTATGGTTTAATTGATTCCATGCATTTTAATGCGATTTTTAATGAGCGATGGAAGTTGGTTTGCTGTTGAATACAGTGATACCGATTGGATGATTGGAATAATCTTAAAAGGGATTACTGATATTCGCATGAATTAGCGAAAATACTGTATAAACGCTCACCCTCATTACAGGAAGTAATTGATTCAGAAGACATTGATACAACAAAAATGGAAAAGGACAACGGGAGATCTTTGTAATATTTTTGTAACAATAACTATCTATGTCGAAACTTTAGAAGAGTTACAATTATTGAAGACCACACCCTATTTATAACACCATCGAAGTGGTTATCACAACATTTTTCTTCTTCGCATAGAGTGACAAAATCTCAACGATTACAACAAAACATTAAAATGTTCAATTCTAATTTACTATTTCGATGTATTCATTAAAATTAGACCACCAAGAACATTAATTTTTCTCTTACTAAATCTTTGTTAAAAATGTTTTTGGAAAAAATAGATCATGTTTGGAGATCCAAACAGACCTAATGAGCCTTCTCAGAACTTTGGAAGAAAACAAGAGTAGATATATTTCATATAAAAAACTATAAACACAGTAGTCGACCTGAAGATCGGTTCAGAAGGTGATACTGTTGTGGTGACTGTAGGTGATTCAGTAGGTGAATATTCACACGGCGTGTGAATATTCACACATCAGGATGGGGGAACCAGTTCCTTTCCCTGTGCCGGTTATGATTTTTCCCTATTCCGGTTAATTTCCCAGGAAGTTCTGGTACCCGAAAAATCACATAGCTTGGGGGGAGCTGTAGGGGCCCAGAGTGCCTTGCCCGGGAATAGAACCAGGGACCCTCCGGCCAGTAGTCCAACGCTACTACCGCGACCCGCATATTTCATATAATTTCATGAAATAAAACTGACTACTTAAAACTACGACGCTTTTGGTGCAAAAAGTAATAATCATTAAAGTATTGTAATTTACATGAATTCTCCATAATAAACTAATAGTGACGTGGTAGTCTAGCGGGTACAGCGCTGATTTACTGACCGGTGGGCCTGAGTTCGATTCTCGGGGATGACTTTGGGAGCCCTAAGCTTCACTCATGTCTGTAATTTCACGAGTACCGACCTTCCTAGGAAACTGCATGTGGTAAAAATAAAGAAACTGACCCCTCTACCCTGTTGTGCATATTTTACACACCGTTGACTTTAGTACTAGGTGAGATTTATGCTCATCTATCAAACCAACCTTTGGGTTGATAACTGTGATATATCTGGTCGCTGGACCTTCAACCACCTGTGTTAACGACAACATTGATCGTGTGCGGTCCATTGTCCTTGCCAATCGTCGAAAAACTGTCCGAATGATAACTGATGAACTGAATTTAGAAAAATCAACGGCGCACACTATTTAAATGGAGCATGATGGATGGATCCTTCACCATGACAATGCACCTGCACATTCAGCATTTATTGCTCGCCAGTTTCTGGCAAAAAATTCAATCACCTTCCATGATCATCCTCCTTATTTGCCAGATCTCGCCCCCTGCAACTTTTTCCTACTTATAAATTGCAAAAATGTTATGAGGGGACATCACTGGGAGGATGTGGACACGATAAAGACGAGGAAACTAAAATTCTTAACTGCCGAGGACTTCCAAGGGTGCTTTCAACAGCAAAAAAGTAGATGAAATATGTGCAAAGCAACGAATGGAGAGTAGTTTGAAGGAGGCAAAATCGATGTACACTATAATGTGTAAAATAAAGTTTTTATGGCCTCAATTCGCGTATTTATTGGACAGAGTATTTCATTAAAAATGTTCTTTCATATACAAAACCAAGTTTATTAATTGAAAGTCAAGCGCTCCTTGGTTATACCATCTGAATTTAGACCTAAGGTAGAAGAATTTTCCAATAATTCCAAATGTGCCAAGGTGACCATACCCAACGAACATGTGACTGAAGGGGGATTCGATTAAGTGTTATTTATTGCCTTGTAATTGGATTTATTTGGATTTTTAACATTCTCTCCAAAAGTATGTTTTCCGCTACCCGCATTATCTGTACCGATCGATTGAGAGAGCTTCAAAGTCCACTAGATGTTATTGAATATGTGCTTGGCTTACATAATGAAAAAAAATCAAATTGAAAAAAATACAAATTTGAAAAAAAAATTCCACTGGTTCTGCTTAGCTAATCAGATTCCGCTTGACATCAGATACCACATTAACAAAAAAATGCCAAAAAACGTTACAAAGCATACAACTACATATTGCGTCAGACTAAACTATTGCTTTAAAATATTAGTCCCTCCCATTAAAAAAACAATTTTTTATTTTCTTTTTCACTTCATCTATATATCTAATTGCCTAAAGACATTAGGTAGTGCATTAGATGGATAAATTATTCACACACTGATTGTAGGAAAAAAACGGACGGAGTTGTGGCAATTTCTTCGAAAAAAGAATATTTAAAATTAACCCCTAAAATTAACTACTTAGGAGATAATACTATTAATCGTTTTGTTTCACGACAATGCACAGGGTTTTCTTCTGAGCAAGGCCTTCACCAAGTTTTGCTTTGCTCATGAAGACGTGATTCGTTCAGAAAAGCCCATATTTTAAGTTCCCTGTCTTTTCATCATATTTTTATTTTGCATTAAAATATTAGTAAGTTTTAAATATTTCAGTTCTGAAGGTTAAATATTGAAGTCGAGGTTTTTCGGAACGGCTAGCGCGAAATGTGGAGGCAACATTTTTTCATTTATTAAAGCTGTTAATCATTTAATCTATCGATTTACCCTTTCTACCTGCCTACTTCTTTTCAATCTCAGAGAAAAAAATGCTTGTTTAATGATTCTGACTCGTAATTTCCTTCATGCAGCGCACACACGAATGGGTAGTAATTAAATGAAAGTGTGGCAGGTAAATCTCTCCAACTTACTTTCATCTTCGTACAAGAACTGACGCAAACTTTATTCCGGGCAAACGAGCTATATTTTTATTTTCCTGAGTAATATTATGTACGTTAGCACGTAAATTAAGACAATATAATTTATTTTGGGTCCACCTGGGAAAGTTTTAACTACGAAATTAGGTTAATTGAAAGAATATCTCTTAGAATTTCCAAAAATTGCTATTACGACATAGTAGGTTTTACATAACTATAATAAAATTAGGAAAGGAGGTAGCCACATTCTTAGGAACTCAAGAGGGAATAAAAAAGAAGAAAGGTACAGGAAAGAGTCTTTCTGGTACGGAGTTATCAGTATCATAATAAAATAGTAGAGAGACCATCCAGGTATAATAAAAAAAATTAGACTTCCATACGGATAGATGCGATCAATTAGATCACAATCAATGCAAAACTAATTTTAAACACTACATAATTTATGAAAAATAAGGAACCTCTCACGCACGACCTTACAATTTACAAACTACAAGAATCCGATTTGATACGTTTAATGATCCTACTGCGGGTGAACTTCCCAGGGAAGGTTCAGTGTAAAGAGAAAACATTCTTTCATTGTTTCGTCAGATGGTAGCAGGAGATTCCTAATATTAAAAAAAAATCCAAAGACTTAAAAGGGTTAAAATGAGGGAGATAATTGAGGAAGAATGCAAACAGCTTAGAAATGTAATTCATCAGCAGGCTGCTCTCACGTCACCTTGAACGATATAATGCTGTTTCCATCTCTCTCAGTTTGGCAGTCTTCACAAAAAAATGGTATGACATTATTTCATTCAACTTCATTTGTATGATTTAGTTCTTATCATCTCACATACTCATGCAATGACTTGTATAGGGTAATAATATAAACTGCACTTTATATTCAGGAGGTTCTAGTCAATTTTTTTAGAAAATAAAAATATAACATACAGGTGTATGTTATATTTTTATTTTATCTTCTTTATTTTATGTTATATATTTATTTTTTACACCTGTAGTGGCCAAAATAATGGGTAGCGACATTTGTAAACTTCCAGAAACCGCTCATCTTTGCCCAACATCAACCGTTTTCTTCCAATGCATATTTACGTTTCTGAAATCAGTGGTTTCGGTAGCATCGCCTGATATTATAATCGCACGAATAGAGTTAAACTTATATATTAAACGATACATTATATAAGTCGTACAATGTACTACACGACTAACGAAGCAACTACTTTCCAAGCGAACATTACACTACTTTTTCTGGCTTTAAAACATGCTACAAGAAATATTTTTTGCATGTAATGGGCGATAAAATTAATGCTTCATGCGTAACAAAGTGAACAGGAAATATTCATTTCTTAAAAAACACTTTACCTTGGAGCAAAATTTTATTAAATTTTTAAGTATCATGATGTTTTCTTCGCTGAAATGAAAGCTTATTTGATTCGTTTTCTGAGCTTGAAACTACTTTGACTTTTGAGAGTTAGCCTGCGCAATTAAAGATATACCTGTAACTCAACTGGAACTGGTACCTCGCATGAGAGTTTCACATAAGTCTGACGAAAGGCTATCTTTAAAGGAATACCCCCAAAGCGAAAGAATTGAAGCGGCCAAACCCTAATCCATTCCACTATTCTCCCTATCCTCTGGACACCGTACCCTCCGCGCCCCTTGACGTGCGTGGTCGGAGATCAAATGGACACGGGATAACCTGATCCTTCGCGACGACCATCATCTCCTCTTCTTTCTTTTTTCCTCCTTAACCCCCGTTCCACCCGGAATTTTACTCGCTAAGCTCCTTCTACAAGGAGACACTCTCCCGGTCTCTCTCTCCTTCGATGGCGAGGAGAAAAGAGTCGAACCCGAAACGACCATCGGAGCCCAAGAGTTTTAACCACTCCATTTGGACAGGAGAAGGGAGGGAAGAAAAAGAGAAGGTGGAAGAGCCGTGGGCATGGGGAGCGATGGGAGTGGGAAGGAGGTAGTGAGAGGAAGAGAGAGAGAAAGGTGTGCAGGAGGAGGGAGAAATGTTCCTGGGAGTGAAGGCCTAGGGAGAGGAGAGTAAGAGAACGGCATGGCAGTAGGAAACTACGTGGCCGGGTGAGAGCGACGGGGCGGGGGGGGGGGTGGAGAAGGGATGGTGGAGGCGGCGTGGAAATGGCGAAAAGGAGAGAAATTCCGTCCGAAGCACCAAAGGGCGGTGCGGGGGTTGAAGGAGGGAGGGAGAGAGAAGAGAGGGTTGGGATGGCGAGAGGTGGGGAGGCTACGGCTGGGCTGGCGCTGTGGTCGCAGTGACCCGCATGGGAATTGTGCTTCTTCCTGAGACCATAAAACAAGGGAGGGGAGGGTAATGGGGCAGAGGGGGAGGAGAATAAGAGAGAGAGAGAGAGAGATGGAGAGAGAAAACACTCTCCTCTCCTCCTCCTCCCCTCATGTTCTCCCTCCTTCCCTCACTCCCGCCCCTCTGTGCTAACGGGCAAAAACAAAACACAAGAGAGGAGAGGCGGTGGGCGTGGGGGGAGGAGGGGTAAAAGAGGTTAGAGGTGGGTCGGGTGGTGGCAGAGAGGGCTGTAAAAAGGAGAGGGGCACAAAACGCGCGGCACTGTGTGTGGAAAAGAATTGCGGCTTTTTGTGGGAGAGAGAGAGAGAGATATGAGAGAGTGAAGGGGAGAGGGAAGGAGTTTAGGTGAGCTAGGGCCTTGCGTGTTTGTGTGTGTGGATGGGAGAGGTCCGGGAGAAAGGGCGGAAAGGGATATGGTACGAAAGGATGCGGAGGGGAGGGTGGCATGTGTGTGTGTATGTGGGGGAGTGAGGGGCGTGCAGTAACTGTTGGGGATGCGGAGTTAAAACCCTGGGATGCTGCGCGTCTGTGGAGGAAGAGAAGATGGCGAGGGGTGCAGGGGGAAGCGGTCGCCGCGAGAGGGATTGTGGGCTAGAGGGGAGAGAGGGGGCGCGGAGAGGGAAATGGAAAAAGGGTGCTGGCCGTGGAAGTGCAGTTCTCGGTTAGAGAGAGAGAGAGAGTAGGGCAACGGAAAGAAGGGGGAGTGGAGGAGTAGTGGAGGGGGCGAGGGGAAGGAGAAAATGGCGATGAGGGAGACACAGAAAACGGGCCAGGCGAGAAAAAATAGTAGGGATTAGGGAAAGGAAGGAATGATAGAGCGGAATAAGAGAGAGATTCACAACTAGGAACAGGAGTTACGAAGGTGAATCTAAGAATGCTCGAGGAAAAAGGTCGTGACTCAAGAGTAAAGCGAATATTTTGAAAGGTGAGTAAATTATATATATATATATATATATATATATATATATATATATATATATATATATATATATATGTACATATATACACTACCATTTCAGTGGTCCGTAAAATTATTGCAATTATTAAATTACCTACAAAAAATACAAGAATCGAAATCATTGGGTTACCATTTTTATCACGGTAGGAATAAGTAAGTTGGGTTAGAACACTAACTAATTCATTAGCACGTCATGCAAATATGGAATTATGTTTTCAAATTAGTGGAAAAAATACTATAGGATAATAACGGATACATGCTAATCTTTTCTTGGATATTGCCTCACCTGAAACAGTTGCGTGAAAATTTAGATTGGATTGGAATTACAGCTTCGTACACTCCATCTATAGCGAGATTTTCATTGAATGATTTTGAGCTCTTAGGGCACCCTCCTGCGAAATGTTTCACTTCCATCCAAATTTATATACCGTTTATGCACATTTTCTTATTCAAAATGAAGGAAGAATAATGTATTTTCTGGCCAACATTAGTTGTATTCCATCATAATTGCAAATATATAAATAATATATTTTATTTCAAGTTTCTACTCAGGTCAGGGCGGTTTTATATCAATCCTCTATGTCATAATGTGCCACAATAATTTGGAATTAAATAATAATTGAACGTTATAGGGGGTGATTGAAAAAAATACTCTTTACTTAAGTAATATATTCAATACAATGAGCAGAACACAACACTCGTTAAGTTTTTGTCATCTAGAATTCACCTACCATTCAATCAAAATAAATTGGTGTTTTTCAAGTAACCACTCATAATTCCTATGGACTGTAGATTCTCGGAATGAATTCGAAACTCTTCTTGTCTGGGTTGAATTTGTAACGTATCTTGCCTCACTACCAGTCACCCGTGTGATTTAATTGACGGTACTCGTTTTTGTTCCACTCACACCACTGCATCTCAACTCTATCTTGCACTCTCGGCCATTCACATCGGTATCGCCACAATTTGGAATAAAATGTAAAATTGGAAAAAAACCCTTTGGATCTGATAGCTTTCTTTGCAATGATTTCTCCTATTTATCTACGCCACAGTAGATAGATAGAAGGAGGATATTTAGGATAATGGTGCCTCAAAGTCTAATAAATACGAGTGCGTGTTTATTCGTTCCCCATTTATCGACCGATGAATGTAAGGGGTTTTTATCAATGCGTAGTATGTTTTCGATTTCACTTGAAAACAGTAGATGACCATAGAATAAAATATGTCTTACATTTTTCCATGCTAAATATTCCTTATACACCCTAGGTTGAGAAGAATGTTTCATTCGCTGATCAAGAGGGAATGGTAACTGATGAAAAAAGGGTGCTCAATGCAATTAGATTACGGAACATAGTTGTAACTTATGTTTAATTCCTTGAAAGGGAAGATAATTTAGAGGAACAATCACCACAAAAAAAAACAAATTACCATGAAGTGCCAACTTTTCGGAGAACATATTTTTAACGATCAATATGAAACTGCAGCAGAACGTGAATTTTAAATAGAATGAAACATTTAAATTTTCCTTAAAAAGGGAAAAACAATTTAGTATTTTGGCTGAAAAGTAAGCGCCACGGTGCGGATTTCCTTTCGAAAAAAAAAGAAATTATCCCGTCAGGAAATTTTGGGAGTGATGGAAGTGAATTCGGAATAATATACCTTAATTTTTCAATATTCCTAGTAATAATAAGCAGATTAAATATAAGGATAAAAGACTTTTAATAATCAAACCACTTTACTTTTCCACATAAACTTTTTAATTTTTACTTCCCAGGTTTCGTTATAACATAACATCATCAGGTTGATGATGTTATGTTATACCGAAAACCTGGGTAGTAAAAATTAAAAAGTTTATGTGGAAAAGTAAAGTGGTTTGATTATTAAAAGTCAGTATGAAGATTTTTCTACCAAGTTACGCCAGAAACTGTTTTGTTTTAAGGATAAAAGAGTTTTATTAGTCCCGGAAAGCGAGTTTTTGGAAAAATTATTCAAATTGATGAAGTGGTTGGTTAATTTTTTATATTTTTAAAAAGGTTTTTCTTAAATTTAGGAAATACTATCAACTATTTGGTGAGCAGATAATAATTGTATCGTGTGGACATTGTGGTCTAGCTATTTTCTAGAGGTAATTCACCATTTCAAAAGAATAAATTATTTTAATATCTGCTAAACGCTTTGAGATACAGGTATCTGTATATCTAGTCATATGTTATATTTAGTAAAATTAAACCTATAGGTATTTTCTTAAGTTGACGAGGATTAATTTTGATTAAGAAGTATGAACTCCGTAAAGTGTCTGATGTCTCGGAAAATAAAATTCTTGTTGCTACATAAAACTGATATATAAATACAAACATCATTGGAATATATGTCCTCATGCACAAAAAAGTATTCTCTTTTGAATTAAAAAAAATCAGTTCGTGCACGTAACTGAAATTAACTATCGCCTTATCGGTTCCACATTTTCACAGCTTGACAAACATCCTATGGCGGCGGTCATTTGGGTCTTACAGCTTCCTTTTATGTTAAGCATTCCTCATATCCACCACCAGCCACGCAAGGGCATTCATTCCCTAAAATGACGTCATTTCCGTCCCAGGAGTTCCTGTCATAAAAATTATTTTGATGTCAATTTCCAAACCATGAAAATTCATACCGCAACGGCCAGTTTGGTATCTCGTTGGCATGAGTAGACTCATCTACGAAAAAATATCAAAGAATCATCATTTCAAATCGTCTTCCATATGAAATTTATTTATTTAACGACTTGATTTGGGCGAGAATGAGATTTCATAGCCCCTTCTTCCACCAGAGTGAAATGAGGAATACCATTATATGCTATCAACCTGCAGATTATCCAGGGGTTGCTGTTTTTCTGACAAAGTAACGTCCCTAAGGATCGGATAAGAAGCTGGAGGGTGTCGAAGATTCGTTTAACATACTGCCATTGGTAGAGTCACAGAAAGCAAAAACCCATTTACTCTCATTCTGGATCGCCTCACGGTGTCCAAGCTCCCTCCCATCTTAACTTGAGATCATTTCTTGACTACGGTGGGTTCTGAAACATAAAAAAATGTAAAGTACCCTGGGATGAATTCCCCTTCTCCAAGAAGTGAATAGAAAACTGAATTTAAATAACGTCATGGCCTTTCGTCCCAAAATACTTAGATAAGGAGCAAGCGTAGCTTTATTTTAACGTGAAGAAACAGTGCCGATGGTCGATGCAGTCACCGGTACCGCATCGACGGACGAAAGGAGAAACAATGAACAAATGAACGTAGCTCCTGCAGTGAGAAAAATAGAAAACAAAATAAACAGCGACCGTAAAACGCGTTTAACATCGCGGTGTTGGGGAAGGCGGGAGGGGCGGGGCGACGGAGCTGGTTTTGGAAAGGGAGATAAAGGAGGCTTTCGTGAGTGCGTGCTTTCTCGACCACGGCCCTTCGAAGGAGAGGGGTGGGTGCCCGTTCCTCCCCACTCCTTCCTACCCAGCATCCCTCCCCGTTACGTTGTGTGCTGCCTCTCCCTCCCTTTACCACCCGTCCCCTACTGCCTTTCTCTCTCTCTCTCCCATCTCCGTGTCTTTATACTCGCTTCGCCGGAGGCGGGGAGTGAGTGAGGTGAAGGGGGGCGGAGGAGGGAGGGCGAGGAGCCAACGGCCCCTTTCGCCCAATCGGAGAAGACCACCTCTCCTCTCCTCCCCCACCCATTCCCCTCTCCTCTCCAAAAACTCGCACTAAACCCACTCGCATACACCCGCAAACACACGAACGCGCAACGGGGGGGGGACCCTATGCGGATGGTTTCCGCCCTTTAATGTTATCCCTTTTTCTTCTTCTACTCCTTCTTATCCACCTTACTCCCCTTTTCCGTTTCGATCTCCCATCGTCTCTACTACCGCCAGAAAAAAAAGCACCTCCTTTCCAACCCCCTCCTCCCGCTTCTTTCCACTCTCCTCCCTTTCCCTTCCGCACTCCCTAACGCTCCTACATCCCCAGTCCCTTAAAACACACAAACTTATTCCACCCTGCTTTTCCACTCTCCTTCCCTTCCACTTTGAGATTCCTTCCTTCCTCTTTTACCTCCTCCCCAGAAGATCTCCCTTTATCCTTCTCGTCTCTTCCGTTGGTGTCCCTCCCTTAGTCTCCCTTTCTCTCTCTCCCCCTTCTCGTTGCCACATCGAAAATATACATTTCCGCAGTTTGGCCGGGAGAAAAACAGATGCGGATGGAGCCATAATGATACCCAGTGTTGATACTGCCCTTTTTAAATTTTAAGTTATCCACAAGAGACAAACTTAATGCGGATTAGGTGGAAATTACTTCAAGATACTGTCACGTGCTCAAATAATTCAAACTGCTAGAAGCAAAAATTTTGTTTTTCTTGCATTAGGTAAAAACAAAGATCTATCTGACATTTTGTTAAAATTTTCTTTCCGATTACATTTTTATTGAAGGTTTTCCTAAATGAAGGAGAGGAATGGTCTTTAAAGACAGAATAAATCCACCTCAAACTCTCCTATGACCTGAGAGACCTCACATTAATAACTCCCTTCTCAAAATTAATCATATTATTCTTCAGAAATTTACATTTTAAACCCCTTGTTCCCTGTCAATTAACTTGAATAGGATAAGTAAAATAGACCAAGAGTTTTATATAAACCAAAGTATCACTTAAACTGTGGCCGAGGTGGTACTGATCCGAAGAGGTACAACTTACGTTACGGATTGGGTCCACTTTATTATTTTATCTGCGATTCGTTATATTACTTATCGAACGAGTTATTGATGGGGAGATCAGTCAAAAATACTAAATTAAAGCTCGCAGGGTCGACAATCATTTTATATAAGGGAGCTGTTTAAGCCTTGGAGGTTCAATCTTTAGAATCCCTGACAACAATCTAAAAATGTCTCATATTAATCCCAGAAAAGGCACAAGGGTCATCAAATATTGCAATTTCAACCCTGTTTTAGCGAAATAAGAAAACATAAATTTCTCTACGCACAAGAAGAAAGGGTGTTAGCATCTAATAACAAGAGAAAAAAATCCAACCATCATTACTGTAGCAAATGGAATACGAATTCAAATAGAGAGACGCGGGAAGACGCTAAATTCACACGTTCACAATTGTGCACCCGGTCTCGTTCATCTAATTCCGCTGTCCCATTTGAAGTCCGAGGCAGGTATCAGTCGCTTCCTTATGTGTTCTCGCAGAAATGCTTTTCTTAGAAGAGGCTCACTTTAGGCATTAACCTCAATTTAGAGAGGACTTTCTCTTTCAAAATACACTCTGCAAATAGTAACCATTTCAGAAGAAAGCAGGACGCCCCAGTGAGAGGTTTACTTTTGTTTCAGAAGAACTTACTGACGACAAGGCCGTTTGCCAATTATTTCTGCTCCCTTTCTTTCCTTTTAAAAGTTTAATTCTCCCTCTCCTACTCTTAAGGTTTTTTTATGCTTTCGTGGAGTGAGCGATAAAGAGAGAGAGAGAGAGGTTGGTACACTCATGTCCTATGCGACAATGTCTTGCACACCTGGGTCGAATCAGTATGGGAAGGGAATGAGTTCGGCATTTATCAAACCAAGTTTTCCCATGGTGATTTCCCACAGAAATAGTCTTCGAAAGATCTTTTTCTTGATTATTTAACGTTTCTAGGAACACGTACCATTCTACTTATTAGGCTTCCAAGAAAAACGGTCGCTTTTATTTCCCGAGGATAATACTCACAGCTTCAAATATATTATAAACGTTGCCACAAGACAACAGAGAAATTCGTATCAAACGTGTTCCATGTGGTTTTCCAATTTCGCGAGGTTGGAATTTTTTTCAGTCATAAATTACCCGTGAATCTGCACAAACATAAACGAGAGAAATGTTTTTGACAGGAAGGGATGGACACGGAGTGTCATAGGGGCGCGTGGAAGATTAAACCCTCAATACAAGGAATGGCAGGAATTTCATGAGTAAAGAAAATGTTTAATGAAATATTTTAATACCGATAAAGACGAGAATAGAACTCACTAACAGGACAGAGTGAGGGAGATGAGCTCATTGGGGTTATACATAAACTAATCGAAGTCATGCTTCGATGCTTCATGTCGTCATGGTAATGCGCGTATGCATTGCAATATCCGAGATCTACGCAGATATGCCTAGTAAACACTAGTTTATTTACGCAATAATTAAAAATCTCTCGTCGTTACTCGTGTAGCCTAGGATATTACTCCGGAATATTTCATCCCCTAAACAGGAAGTATCCTGATTTTTCCAGATGCGTTAATTTTTATAAATTAATAGCGGAGTGATTCAATCGGAAATTTTTTTATCTTTAACTTGACTCTTAATGTAATGTAGGTATCAAGAATGTGACTCTTTAGTCATTTGATGATGCGTCGTGAACTTCATGGAAATGGCGTTAAAAAAAGGTTAGCGTCAAAATAAAGGATCATCCAATGATAATTTTATTATTTTGAGAATGGGTGGTCATCATCGTAAGCTGATCTGGCTTCATTTCGTCAGTAAAATCCGAATCAGGAAAACGAGATTCTGAATAAGATAATTGGCCAATGTACTTGAAATTTTTGATTCACGTCTAAACGAAATTGATACACGTAGTAATAACGTAAGCTGATGTCATACATCTTGATGCTTCTAAAAATTTACATTTGAACGAACATCCAGGAACAAAGATCAAACATTTCTACTTTTGGAAATGGAAACGTGTGTAAGTGGTATCGACCCTACACCGTCTAGTGGAAACAAGAAGAAAGCGCCATCCGAAGGAAAGGTAAGGCGAAAGGAGATATATGTGATCAAAGACGAAGTTAAAACAGAACAGAGGTTAGAAAAATGAGAATAGGGGAAGGAGTTGGAGGGTCGCAGAAGGATCGGAAGTTGGGAGGGAGACGTCGGGAGAAGGGAGACGTTAAGACAGGGTGAGGAAGGAAAGGAGGGAGGTTTTCCAAGAATGGTGGAAGGGGGTGTGGCTTCTCCTCTTATTGCAAGCGATTTCGGGGGCAGTTTGGTCTTATTGGCGCCCGCGTCACCCCTCATATCCCCTCTCCCCCCGCCACCCCTCCTCCCACGCCATCCCGGAGATCCAACGCGCACTCTGGGGGCACCCATAAAAGAGAGGGTTTTTCGGCTGCGGGATGGCCCACGGCGGCGTAATGGCTGATGGGAAGGATATGGTGTGGAAGGATGGCGAGGGAAAGGGGATGTGGTGGGAGGGCTGCATCGAGCTTTGGGGTGGAGGGACGTGGCTGGAGCGAGAGAGGAATGGAGGAAAAGCGGAAGGGGCGCACCGACGAATGGACCGGCACAAACACGTACCGATGGTACCTACCAACGCACGCACACGAATTTACGAGGGCGGAGGGTGAGGGGGAGGAGAGATAAGAGCGTAGGCAGAAGAGAGATCCGTTAAACCCACCGTAATTCCGTTTATTTATTTACATTTTCCGTGATGGCTTCTGCGGCGGCAATTTTCGGTCAATTGCGAACGAGTTGTGAAAGCTTAGCAACAAATTTTGAGCGAAGGGCGATTGGAATGTCCTGTCTACTTCCTCAGCAAATGTGACGTCGTCGTCTTCGTCAGCGTCCCGTCTTGTCGTCTTGTAGTTGTCGTCTTGTAGATTCTCTGACGTGGATCTTTCTCATTAGCTGGGATCATTCGTTCGTTTGCATTGGTGTGCGCTCTGTTCCTCAAACTTACACTCCAGCGAACGCAATTCACTTCCTTATTCTCTTCTCAGAAAGTATCGAACGATGCCTCGTTCCTGCCTTCTGCTATTCCTTCAATTTGTTTTCCTTAATTCTCGGAATCCACCTTTGCTATTTGCCATACGCGACTATTTAATTTTACGAATTCATCGATTTAAGACGGCTTTCATGAAAATAAATATAAATTGAGTTCTGTTCATAAAATTATTTGAACAAAAAACCGACCTGAATATAACAAGTAAAATTTGGTGAATTATGAAAAGGGATGCTTCCGAGAAATTGAGACATTCTTCACTCTACATTCTTCACTCTAATAATAAAACCTAAGGGAACGGAGAGTAAGGCATCATATTTATCTAGCTCTAGAATTCACACTAATTCAGCAATTAAATTCGGATTGGGGTCTCTTTTTTAACATAACAATACCCAGGACATTTAATTTTTAGTTATTATTAAATGTACATGAATATTGTTTGTCAAAATAGTAAAAGCGGCAGGGCGATAAGAAGAATAGCAGTACGCAAAGAAGTTTACACAAGGATAGAATTGATTAAAGGGACTTTGAGTAAGGATGTTAAGAAACGGCTGGTCAAAACTTTAGGATGGAGCGTGGTTTTGCACGGCGCGGAAAATAGTCACCGAAGAAAGATGATACGTGTAGTTAGAAAGGAAAACAAACGAGAAAGGTTCAGGAATGGTGAGTGTGGAGAAGGGATTATTAGGAGAAATTCATAGGAGGGAGGATAGATGGATACAGAGGGTAATGATTGGCATTGGGGTTTAGATGACTGTGATTGAGGACAGAACTTTAGTAATACTTGGATTGTGTAAAATTAGGATAGGCATGTTGGACGGAATGAAAGGAGAAAGGATATTCGGAATTGAGGAGGAGCTTATTGTAATTTTGGATGTCAGGTTTGGTTGGAAGAGGTAAGTAAATGTATTGTTTTTTACGTTGTATAGTCTATGTCTTTGCATAGCCTACCGTAACCGGTACAATACCTTATAATTCCTTTTAATCCTTATTTAAAAGAAATTGAAGCTTGAAAAACCCCACTTATAACACCGTATGGTGTTAATTTTAACACATTTTTAATATGCTTATATCATTTTTACAAATGCTTGGGCAGTAGAAAATAATGCTTATCATGTCAAGGAAATTGGATACAAATATTATTTTTGATCGTCCACCGTCTTCATTATTGGCCTGGAATACATTACATAATAAACCTTAAATATATTAATGGCTCTTATTCTTGGGGACTGGGTTGTTTGCTTTGGGTGAGACTTAATAATTCACATAGCTTATTCAACAGGTGAAATATACTAATATCAATACTTATAAGAAATTGTTTTGAGATAAATTGGGAAAATAGTTTGCCAATCAACGTACTAATCGCCATGCCAATTAAAACATTATGCACACCTAAAAAATATTTCACAGATAGCATATGTTTTTATCGATTTTCATTCAATTTTATCGAATTAAAATCAATCACACTTGTTTTAAAAATAATCCTGGTGTTAATTACTATATGTCACTTTTTAGGGCAAGTCTTTCAATCCGTTGAAAAGTTTAAAAAGATAATGCTGGATAAAGTACATATTTATGTAAATTTTATCTGTAGTGGGAATAATCACTCGGATGTTCAGATTTGTGGCAGGTATAGTTGGTGGCAGGCACGCAGATGGCTGTGAAAGATAAGACTACCTTTCATAGCCATGCCTCAAAAATGCCCATTTTTCCCTATATCCATTGTCTAATGAAATTAAAAATAAGTATTCTATAAATTAAAAATTGAGTGCTGGTTTCGGAACGATATTGTTTTCTTTTTGTTCATTACGCGAAATTTAGCCCGAGCTCTAAAAGACAAACAAGTGAAAATCATAGCGATTAAAGAAAAAATATGGTTTAGATTTCGACTGATGTAATCAAGCTTAATTTCCACATAGCGCTGTCTTGCGTAATACATAGCAGTGGTGAATTTCACTTCCTCGTCTATTCTGTGGTTTGAAAATCGTTCAGGTACCTAGAGAGTCACACTGCTTGTGTCTTGGAGAGTTTCTAGAAGCATCATGCGGAGGCCAGAACACTCCGATCAGCAACTGAACGATCATAGTGATTCATCATTCAAGAGGGATTAGGAATACCCTTTCATTCTTGTCCCTGCGGTGGTTCGGATTGGTGAGATGATTCGAGTGCTGGCCTACTAAACTGAAGACTACTGAATTCCACTTGTGGTGGTCGCGTATTTTCCAGTGATGAGCGTGTTCACTCTGCCTTTATCTTAAGAAATCATCAGAGACAGTCGGATGGGAATTATAGATCGATTTATTTGAAGCAGCCCAAGTTTCTCGCCTTTTTCAATGGCATTCAATTTCCATTCTACGTCGTCGATATTTTTGTGTTGGGGTTAGTGACCTACGTTAAGTCATTAACTTATTATTATGTTTATAGATACATATATTTTAATAAATAAAGAAGAGAAGGAGCTATTATAGTTTTTCACCCAAAACCCACACCGGTTTCGACTTTATAATCCATTATCAGTTATCATTTATTGATCAGCAACCTACATTAATTGATGTGTGGACATCGAATCTATCTGTAGCGGAATACTGCAATAATTTCACCTTTCATTAGGAATAGGTTTCACTGCATCAGTTCCTGACTCATTTTTGCTCATCCTGTCGTTAAATTTCGTAATCCTTTAACCAAAATCTGAAGTTTACCCTAGATTGAGATGGGAGATTTCGAATAGAGATTTCATTCAGGTGTAATTGCTATTCCAGATGTAAATCAATTGAACTGCTAACGTGCATGATCGGCCTTTCAATAATATTTCAAATGGACTTGAAACATTACATTTGATAAAATCGCTGCATTCAATCATATAATTAGGAAGAGATTACTTACCACACATCGCTGCATCATTAATCAAAATAGTTATTCCCTTTAATCAAGCACTCCATCCAGATTTTTCATCGATATGTTATAGTAAAGACATGAATGTTTTTATTTTTAATATTATAGTACTGAAACGATCAGAATCCTAGCGAAGAAAGTTGCAAGGAATGTATTTTTTTACATTAACCCTCCGTTTATGTTTATAATGCAATGGCTAATTCGGATGACTAATTCTTTAGATTTATTTATCTCATAAATGACATCCATCATTTATGAGATAAATAAATCTAAAGAGTCTTCGGTTCGTGAACAGGGATATTGGGGATACGGGGAGGCGTGGTCATACACCCTTTATAATGGCCTCAAGGGATCCAGGAAGTTTCATTCAATCGTAGAGACATGGCTGATATTAGGGATGCGTCGTGTTAAGTGGGGAAATTAATCAAACAATATTTTTCAATGAATGCAATGGGTTCAGAAAAAATATTAAAAATATATTGCACTCTTAATTCACTTGATTTATATATATCAAATATATGAAACTCATTTAGTTTCATATATTTGACGCCATTTTATACTTGCATAATTTTGCTTGAATTATATGATTCCTTCCTTGAGTAAGTACCCAAAGGACTTTACGGAATTTTTCTAAATGATTTCCATTCCGTTTTCTGATCACAGGCTGGTCGCGGCACCGAAAATTACTATCGTTCGCTCACGTTGGGCCATCGCTTTTAGTCGAGTCATCCATTCCCGCCACCCCCTTCCCCGCTGCCTTCCATCTCCTCTCTCATTTTCTCTCACATCTCTTCTCCCTCGATAAGTTCCGACGCCCGACCTCCGCGACTACTAAGGCTCAGAGTCCGTAATATCCCCTTCTTCCAGGCGGCCGCCGCCGCAGCAACTAATGGTGCCGTATCCGCGCGATGGGGTTTAATGTTCCTCGGAAGACTACTCGTCCATGCTCCTTATCGCGAATGATCGCCTTCGCAGCGGCTTGAGAGAGATATGGGAAATAACTCACCTCTCCAAGTGCACGGCTGGGAAATGACTTAACCAACGATTTCCTCCATAATTAAAGCGAGGAGTGGGAAGGCGAATGGGGGCCATTGCCTGGTCCCTTTCCGCAGCTGCCTTTTGCTCCTCTTATACATATACATATATATTTCTCTCCCTCTCTCCTCGTTTCACGTACGACTCACCCAGCACGGCCGTTTGCCTTAATCGAAAAAGCTCGAGAGGTCTTGCAAAAGCATTTAATGTAAGTTGAAAGTTCATGGCGAATAAGAATTCCCATTTAACCCGTAAATGGCTGTTTTTTTTATATCCCAGGAGAAGGGAAACTTTTAAAAGGCGTTTCGCCCGCAGTTTCATTCCTCGTCCTATAAAATAAAGCATGGTAATCATGGCTAACCTGTGTACGAATAATTGATGAGTACTTCATTCGAAACATTCTCAGAATTCACAATATTTTCCGAAAAGGACAAGCAAGGATTACGAATATCATTCTATAAAGCTTTCCTAATGGTCTCATTGCGTTGAGTTTGCTAATATCGATTGTAATTTCCGTACTGCCTCCTTTGCGCTGTCATAATAGCATATCATAAGGAGATCTGGTAGCGCACCATATAGTGCAACCGATTTGTGTAGCCATTCCACCATTGTAAATTAGTGGCTATAAAAAGTGGAATTGGTGAGCTATCATTCTATCGTATGTCGAGTTGACGTTGGTTGCTTTCACCAGTAAATTCTAACAACATGAACGAAATTGTGGAAGTTATATTTGAAAATTATTTACCGAATTGCTTTCGATAATATGTCCTCTACTGAAATCTTCGACTGATTGCGTAAAAAATCCAATAAAGAATAATTTGACTAGTAAAACAATCAAAAGGATATGTGGCATGGATGTTGACAAATTAAGCATCAAAGAAAAATTACAGTGATCATGAAAAATAGAAAAGTAGCAGTAGGTTGTTCAATCTGTTATCTTAATATAGTTTATTCTTATGAATTTCTCCATGGGGTCTTTGACGAGTTAAACGCCATTATCAAGGTGGGAAGTTTTGCAAAGCTTGGGAATGTAAATGCAGGCGCACAGACGTAAACGTCTTAAACGTCTTATTAATTAAACCTTCGCGTAAAATGTGGTACCTACTCTCTCGGAATAAGTTCAGTTATATTAATTTGTTAGCTCTCTTCAAAACTTGGAAAAGTCTACAGCAGTCACAAATGAACTCATAAATGTAAACAATGAAAGTGTTTTGAAGTTCTGACCGTTTATTTTTATAGAGTTAATAGTGTTTCCAAATGAGCGACTTAATGATCTTTCGCCGCTCATAGATTAGCCAGAGTAATTCTTATTTGACAAAACTGTCGAAATGGAAGCGCAAAAAAAGACCCCCTGACAAAGATGTTTGGGATGCCACCCCTGCCGACTGAACTCTCACGAATTTGTCAAACCGCGGAAGGAAGCGGGTGAAGGATGCCATACTCGACATTTCTTTTAACATCTCATTTTTCTCGCTCTACCTTTCCCACAACTCTCATATCCTCCTCCTTCCGTCTCCAAGAATCTCTTTATTCGAAAAGCTGCGCTTAGGAGAGACGCTTCTTGCGACGCGCCGCGGGCGTCCTTATTCATTCGACATACATTTTCTCCTCTCCCCTCCTCTGTTTCTTCTCTCCTTATTTTTTTATTTTCATCGCCGACGCGGCCATTGGATCCCAAGTGTGCAGCCAATCTTTCGCTTTACGACAACGGCCGATAGGTGGCGCGGTGGTGCCGCTCCCCGGAGGAAGTTGCGGTCGTAATGTTGGCTGCCCCTATTCCGTTCCCTCCTCCTCCTCGCACTCATCCCCGTCCGCCCGGTGATTCTCTCAGGACTCCCACTTCGCTTCTCTTCTCTCGTATAAACGCTTCACCCGCCGGAACAATACAGGCATAAGGTACGTTTTTTTAAGAAGTACATACGTGCGGCGAGATGCGATCGGCACGGCGAGAGCGAGCCAGTTTTCATGCGGTATGCGGGCAAATAGCCGGCCGTTTTATGCGTGTCATCCAAGGAAACATTTTGTATTTTTTCGTTTGGCACATGTTTCTGTTTAGCTTAAAAGGTAAAATACTTTCATTTGTGCTTATAAAAAGAGCGTAGGAAAAATAGACTAAAATTTTTCTCCGAGAAATTATAATAATAGATAAAAATAAAAGTTATTACACTTTCCAACTGCCTGAATAATAGGTTAGTAAATGAAATTTTGGTTAGTTATACTCCATATGAATCATACGTATACAAAGAATGTCAGGCGGAAAAGAGTCCTGGTATACAACTTCTTCGTGTTCCATACTAGACATTCGTTTCTTCAATATTATATTCGGAAGCTATGGATTTATTTTCATCAAAATTCATTGACACCTTTCGGGGCCATTGTTGATAATTCCTTCCCATCATGTGAGCCTATCATAGCCTATCATCCTGCCAGGATCACATTAAGTTTAATGAATCAGTCCCTATGTTTTCATTTAAATATCAAAGTTTGAGGCGGTGGATGAGTATTTTTATGCACAATTTTAATTAGAAAATAATGTATACTTCAATATCTGTGGCAAAAGTCACTTCAAGCCCTTCAGGCAAGTTACAGTGGTGTTTCCGTGGTTGTCTCCAGTTGTTCAAATGGTGTTTTTTCAGAAAATTCTGGGTGACCCCTAATTACCCACACGTGTTCATTCTTCCCTCAGGTGACCACCTTCCCCTCAACCGTTCAAGTGATTTATGAGTGGAACACTCTGTGTTCAGATAGAGATGGAAGGAAAGAAAAAGAGGTGGGAAACTAACCAAATTTGACAAAATCGGTGACAAATTAAATTTAAATCGTTATATACGAATAGTAGTAGCTAAAAATTTGATGGTTTCCTTACCATAAGTATTGGCAAACACTTCGCGATTTATTTTGTTTTACCACGAAAAACAATGTTCAACCTTCTACACTTCGAACCAGCACGGTTATGTGGCCTGGCAATACATTCAAGTCAAACAAGGTGTCGTCAAACGTACCATTTATGCGTGTTGAAAGTTAACGGGAATTCAATTGCTCAAAGCCAAACCTTGTGAAATATCATTTAAATGCTATGTGATAGAGAATAATTTCTGCTCCTTAACCTCGTCTAACGTATTATTTTGTCTATTCCTTTTCCCAGATTATGATTATAAACATTTTCTAAAACTGCATCTCAAAAGCTGCCGTTCATTCAATCAAAGATTTCTTCATTCCCTTCCATTAAAATCTCATTTAGAGTTCGACGGCACGCTACACAGGTTTGAGGTCGTTATATAGTATAATACTTTAGTCGTGATTTTTTTTCTTATAATAGATTATATTCAAATCAATGAATAACAATTATAATAAAAGCGAGTCGAAATTTATTAAATTACATCTCTTCATGATGATTCTCATGTTAAAGCCACCATTCTCCTTACGTCACCTTACCATCCACATCTGTCAAAATATTCCCGAATGGAACAATTCCATCTTCTCTGAATCTTTCTCTAGGACTTTGCTTTAACCATGGATTCGCTTCTTTATCAAGGACGGAATTAGTTTCATACTGATTATTAAACCTTCCACATTTCTCTCTTTGTTCGTTCAATACATTCAGTGATTATTTACAATTCACCGGCTTATTGGTACAGCCTTGTCATCCGAAAGTCTTATTATAACAAATACCCTATTACTTCGCCTGTTTGGAAATTGCTTTTTAAATCTTAAGCTAATATAGAATTATAATAAGATAATAAGTAAGGAGAGACACTGTTTTACTTCCTGGTCTATAACTTTCAAATCTCCATCCACGCCCCTTGCTTAGCAGCGTGATTCAAGTACTAAATGTTCCGAATCAAATTCCGTCCTTCCTAGTTCACACGTGTATGGCCTTAGACCTACGATGTGTACATAACTACTTTGCGTTTACTGCAATGTTTCTTCTAAGGAATATAACACGCCAAATTGGATAAAAAATTTGACACAGTAAAATCGATTACTGCTGGCTATTATCGAGGTGACTTATTAAAGGGTATTTACTGAAGTCTCAATAAATGTACTCAGATATAGTTCGATCATCAGGAAACCCCGAAAAATGAAATCGCTTTTGCGATCATACGCCGCTAATTGGGAATGCCGTATCATGATGTGATAGAGAATTACGTTATGACATGAACTGATGTGATATTATAACTACATGCAGTTACTCGTAATCGCGACCCTCGTGGCAAAATGCTAAAAATGGACATAAATTGATATTATAAAAAAGAATTATTTCAAAATAAATCATTTGGACTGCTTTAAACAGATTGAAGCAACGTTGTACATGTATATGTCTTACAAACTACCATTTTTAATTGTTTATTTAGCCATTAAAAAGCTTAATGGTTTTCGAATGCACTTTATACGAGTTTACTCGTAGACATTCTCTACCTCAAGAACATTCACCAGCGATTGGAGTTCTTTTTTTTAATTTCTACCTTCAAAAATGACTACGCAAATTAATATGATTTTGTGTTATGAGACTATTTGTGCAGTGTTATTGGGCCGTTTATTAGAGCGTCTTTCCATTTTGCTTAACAAGAAGCTATTAAATAGGGAAACAAAAACACTTATGGGAGAAAAAATGAGTTTTTACTCTAATTAGCAGCTCGTTGAAAAGTATTAGCATTATTTTAATACAAAAGAGTTTGTAATTTTCCACCGACTTCATTTCACAATACAACGCGTTTTACCGACTTGCGGCATTATCAGGTACAAGTGACACATATCTTTTATATATACGTTGTGTATGAATATGGTTATGACAAACTCTTTTAATATGGACATTAAATAATTCCACGAAGTGAATCCTGAATGTGTGAAGTATATTATTTTAACGATTTAAGGACGTTATAATGCAACCATTTCAGAGAGTAAAAATCATTGATTAATTGGTTAAAGCACTCGGCCGGATATCGAGGGATCCGGGTTCGAATCCCGGTCAAGGCGAATGATTTTTACTCTCTGAAATGGTTGCATTATAATGCACACATAGCGGGTGACTCCGTTAAAGTTACTGTTATAGTTTCTCTAAAATTTATTTAAGGACGTGTTGATTTTCAGATTAGAGTTACTTTAAACGTAGATACGCATTGTATACCATAGTATTTGATCATTATCGCAAAGATCATTTTCAAGTAAAATAACACTACTTCACCTTTGCGTGCCTCTCCTGGCAGAAATACGAAGATAGTGAGTACAAAAATAACCATCAACGACCTTTCAGAACAATCCTCAGTTTCAGACAACATGCCCTTTCGGACGGAATCTTTTTTGGTAAAGAGAGGTCATCTGAAGGAAATCAGCTAAGTTCGTAGCTAAGGAATTGGCTACTTTTGTAGTAGTTTTCATGTTTCTTTTATATACTCTTGTACTCGTGAGAGAGAGAGAGTATAATAATTAGGTAATCTACCGGTTAAGGTAGGTTTTTGGATGGACACAACTATCAAATAAACATTTTGTGACTCCCCACCTAGCAAACTAATCTATATTAGGTCCCTCTTCATCTCGGTGTACTTCTTTCCTCCCTTCATCCCGTCCAACATCCCTATCCTGTTCCTACCCTTACCTCGCTTGCCCAACATTCTCCCCTCTATTACCCTCTTCAACATTCCACTACCGCTCAATACGCCTTTCATCCATTTTTCCTGCCTCCATAGGATTTCTCTCAACAAACCCCTCTCCTCACCCACCATTTCCAGTACTTCCTCATTTGTTTTCCTTTCGGTCCATTTCACCTTCTCCATTCTTCTCCACACCCACATTTCAAAAGCCTCCAATCTACGTCTATCCTCCTGCTTCAGCGACCACGTTTCCGCGCCGTACATAGCTACGCTCCATATCAGAGTTTTTACGAGTCTTGTCTTAACATCCCTACTCAACGTCCCCGTCATCAACTCCGTCCTCCTTGAGAAAGCCTCCTTGCCTAGCGCAATTCTTCTCCTTACGTCCCTACCACTTTGACCGTATTGGTCCAAAACACTTCCGAGATATGTAAACTGCTCTACCTGCTCTATTCTTTCCCCGCCTATTTTAATATTTAGCTTAGCCTTTTTCTTTCTGGAAAATCGCATAACCTTTGTTTTATTAATATTGATTCTCATCCCATATTTATCGCACTGAACCTCCAATTCACTCAACAATGCTTGCAACCCCTTAGCTGACTGAGCAACTAATGCTTGGTCATCAGCAAACCTAACTGATTTTACGAATTCCCCTCCGACTTTCATTCCTACCTCCAGTTCTTCCCATGCCTCTTTAATCATTTCCTCTACATATACGTTGAACAGTACCGGTGACAATGGGCAAAAAAAAGAGAGAGAGATAGAGAGAGAATTCAGCAGCCCTCCCCCACAACCCTGATGTGTGAATTTCACACACTAGGCTTAGTATTAGGTAAACTCTACCTTCACCAATCAACATATCAAATCACACACACACACAACATAAACGTATGTATGCGTGTGTGCGTATGTTTGATTATATATTTCTTGAAAATCACAACAAAGATGTGTATGGGTCCATAATTTCGCCAGAGTTACGGAGTTACCTTATCCTCGTTCTCAACACGCGGACCCAAACTCCGAAGAATTAGTTTCATATTCGGGGTCGCAAACGGCAGAATTTTTTTCAGAATTCTTTTCTGATACGAAACCTCGCGGAATAAGTCAGATTTTGTCGATCGGCATGGACATTGATAAAACAGCTCAAGTTTTATCAAAAATGTGGTCGAAAACGTCGGCCGCCGTTCCAATGAAAAAATATAAAAACCAAAAGTTAAGTATTGAAAAAATAAACTAAAAGACAAAGCCAATTTAATGCACAATTTTTTGTCTTTAATTCATTTTTTTTCTAGAACAAGTTTCAGATTTCCATGAAAAAATTTAAGATTGATCGTGTTTTTGAAAATTCTACTCAAATCCGAACATCTTATATACTATATGTATAATACGTAAATATTACAAAAAATATATGTGGGTCATATGCACCAAATGAAAAGACGGAGCGAAATATCAAACTACGGATTCAATCAGAAAAGACTTTTGACTTATGACCATCTATCGTATTTCGATTTGTGCCCACCTTGCCTCGTAGCCATTTTGATTTCTGTCTCGGCACTCCTTTTCCTTTCCCCTCCTCCTGTACACTCACTCCCCTCTCCACCCTCACCCGACGACTCTCGCGAGATCACTTCTTTCCGCTTTTAACAATTCATCGAGGCGTGCGCCCGCAAAACTCGTACCTACGTCTCCCACTCTCGCGCTGGTCGGCGGCGGGGCCGAGAAACCGAAATAGGCATTGTTTTCCGGAGCAGAGAGACCGCATTCGCACTCGGACCTTGGCGGTGGGGAAAGAGACAGGAGAGGGTTGAGCGAGAAGGGATGCTGGAGTGGGAGAGAGGAAGAGGAGGCTTCGAAAGAGAACTCCGTCCACATTTCTCCTCCTCCCTGAGAGCCATCCCGCACTCTTCTCCACCAGAAGAAGTCCTTGCCTTTGTGTCACCATTCATTGCTCCCTTTCATCCCTGATTTGCATCATCCCATGGTCTGCAACGTCTCATGTAAGAACCTTCTTACATTAGGGCTTTCGGTTTCCATATTCACTCGTGATTTCTGCTTTTAACACGTTTGATAATCCGTGAGATATCAAACGAAATATATTAAACGTGACATATCAAGACATATGCTGCACTTGTGTATAGATCTACAGGTTCAGATATTAAATCAATCTTAACTTTTAAAATCTCAATTGTTTTACGACTATTGGGTTTTGAGAGTAAACCGTTCCAGATGTCTTTAAGTCTTGTGCATATATACCTGATAGGTTTCATAAGTAGCCATAGGGATTAGTAAAAAAATTCTGGATTGTTTGACATAAGCCGTTAAAGAAGCATTTTATGTTTTATAAGAATATTGATATGCTACTTAGTCCTATAATTATTCTTTAGAGTGCAGGATTTAAATACTAGGTATAATTTGGAGATGGCCAGAATCGGGAACAACATCTATAATCCAGAGGTTTATTCGATTGAAAAAGCATGACTTATAAAAATCAAATAATATATGTAGCTCTCAAATAAGTTTTCGCTGGAGAACTAGAGAATTATGTTACATAAAGCTACCTGCGAGAATGAGCGACTGCGATCACAGATGCAAATTCCTATCCAAGACCTCTTGGGTGACTTGGCCAAACATTCAGAGTTTATTGGTTTTCTGGGAGAATGCGCCGCAATAAATGCAGATTTATTCTCATGTGTTCCGAATTTGATCACAAAAATCCAAAATTTGCCTGTTATTTAACAATGAAGGACATTTCAAACAATTTGGTAGCTTTTCCTTGCGAATAAATGGTAGCCATTTAGATGCTTATCATCCACGGTGAATGAGACTGTATTCAAATAGGTAACACGACTTGCTTATTCCTAAATACAATGATTTAAAACCTATTTCCATGATTATTAAACATTTACATAATAAGCAGTCAGTTTACCCTGCACGAACGGTTATTAGAGGGCCATTTTGTGGGATCTTGAATAGGAGAGGGAGCGAGATAAATGCTGAAGTTGTAAGTCAATAATTTCTATATAAGGCTAACCACTTCGTCTCAGATATCCTGATCAACTATCTAATACACACTCTCTTGTTTTGCAAGGTCAAAAAAATCCACGGAATATCCTAAACTGGCATACAAAAATATCTAACGTCTGTGTTACAAAAAGTTGAGAGCCATTTAATGAGAGAATAAAAGCGATAAATAGATTTAAACCAGTGGATTATTTGGTTGTATTTAATTACGCCTGCAAACCGCAGTAACAAGTACCCATTTACTGGTGATAGTATGCATGGTTTCCCTTTTTTATTAAATTTAACTAATAGTTAGATATCACAAGATGACATTATTCCTGTTGTGCCAGTGGAGTTAATAAATATTTATCTTCTGTGAAAATTTCGGATGTTTGAAACTTTTTCAAGGCAGTAGAAAGATAATTATTAATGTAGTGTCGGTGGAGCGTAAGGAATGTCTAAGTATTCAATGTTCCCTTAACTTGTGTCGACTATAGTCTTTTCCTATGAAATTGAAAAATAAGAATGCCGAAAAATTGTTTTCCTTTTGTTGTAAGTTTTTCATGTGCCTGAACAAGACTCATATATTAAGCTTGAGGTAACGAATGTTAAGGAAACTACAAATTTTTAGTCTAAACGTAGCATTCGTTACTCATTTTATTCCGATCATCGGCTTACCACTCAATTACAGATTAAATACTCGTACGCTGTGCTCCAACTATATAAGAATACCCGGAAGGGGGCAGGAAATGCTAGAAGTTATGCTCTTTATTTCCTTGAACAAAAGAAATTATCGAATTCTACGACGCATGAATGCCAATGACTTCCATTTCCTTCGCATGCTTGTAATGGAAGTCTCTCCACTAACTTCGTTCACCCAGGGTGCAGAATATTCCACGTAGCGGAGGAAGGAGGGGAATTTAGAAGAAGACGGGGGAGGCGGAGAGAGAGAAGGGGTGCAAAGGGGATTTGGAGGGAAGGAGATGCCATTGGAAGGTCGACCGCAGGTGGTTTCGGGCGATGAGTGTCCCCTGCACGCGATAAATGAGGCCTCCGCAGGATGTGATCTTTCCCTCGTCCCCTCTCACCCTCCTCCACACACTCCCCCAAGCGTACCGCCCCAGCACACCACCACCGTCGTATCTACACACCTTCTTGGGGTCATACATACACGAGTGCCCACACCTACTGCCCTCCACTGTCCTCATCCCTCCCCCCCTATAAAACTTTGCCCCGATACCCTTATTTACTCTCCATATATTTTTTCTTTCTGTTATTTTCCCCAACTTCGTGTAATGTGTTTTTATTTTGTTTCGTGCCCAAAGCAAATAAAACGAGGGCGTCACAGGACCTGTTCCTGTCAACCGCTTGCAAAATGACGGCTTTTGTTATGTTCTTGATGGAAGATCATTGTTAACTCTTCTTGTAAATTATCTAAAAGAACTCATTACTTAAAGGAAATTATGTAAACGGCGCTTCCGAATTTTCGATATGATGGATTTAATTTCATTTATTGTAAACAATTTTTTTTCGCTGACCGATAAATGCAATGATATTCAATTACAAAGAGTTCCGTCGGGGGAGCCAACTTTAACTTAATACTGTTCAAACAGTGATAACTGAATAATAGGAAAATCTCTCATTTATACTTGTTCGCTTTTTAGTTAACTGCTTTTGATTCTCCTATTCTAAGGATATTCTAAGGAATCCATAGAGAATCATTAATACCTTAAGAGATATATAAGCATTCAGTCGTTAGTTTTTCAGGTTTAAAAATATAAATTCTGTTGGGACCAAATATATTTCGCAATTTGATCTGGCGATCTTGAGCTCTGACGTATGAATAGCTTTCAAGAAAAGAAAATCACACAATGGAAAGTCTTTTGTTTTCTAAAATCAAAAACGAACAATAGACGCGATTGATTCATCCAGGAATAAACAAATTAGTAAAATCAAAAAAATAATTAGAAAAAAAGATCAAAATTTAAAACACTTGATGGCCTATCCATAGATGTGATGAATGAAATACTTGAAAACGAGAGCGAATTGAAAGTAATGCAACATGGTAATAGATCATCAAAACGGAGGCAAGATACTAAGTGGCAATCAGTGAGAATTTCAGTTTCGTTGGTTCAATTGCTTCATTCATCTAGCCTATCTCGATCTATTCTCAAGATCCTGTTAAGACGTCCCAATCACGTGTGCCATCCGAAGTGAAAGCTCAAGTATCGGAGAGGGAACAAGGCTTGTACAAACCCTATCGAATGAAAGGGACTAGGGAACGAGACTGGCTGTTCACCAGGGACCCTTTTTTAATCGTCAGTTAAGGAAGGATTTTTACATCCCATGTCCTCGCTCCATGCTCCATGTCCCCGCGCTTATCCCATGCAAATGACAACCCTTTAATACTTTCCCTCCCTACCCTTATCTCATGGCAGGGAGGCACATTGAAGGAAAAAGAAAGGGAAGGGTGAGCATTAGGCCACAGTCGATACATTTCTCGTTATGGGTATCATCGAGCAGAGCGGTTATTGTTATGGCAACTTGTCCTCTTGGCTACTGTGAGCACTCCCGCTCGAGTGAGCGTGCGTGCGATTTGGGTCTGCATTCTTCCCTCCCCCCTCTCTTCCCGACCCCCCCACCCATCTTTTTACAGTCAGTCCTCCACCGCCCCTTTCCCATCCTTTTCACCCTCCCGCCGCTACAAAAGGCCACGGTAAACACGCATGTCGCATGAAAAATGAAAGGGGAGAGGAAGAGGTTTTTATTTTATTTTTCTTGTTAAAGGATACGCGAGCGCACACTTGGCCCACCATCGTTGGAGGAGAAGGGTTCGTGTGTATTAAAGGGTTGGCTGGTCGGAGGATTTGGCCTGGGACCCCCGATACTTTGGTGTTGAGGGTTTGGAAAGGGTGGAGCATTGTTACGCGACGATGGGGAAGGTTGGTCCCTCGGATGCGTCGGGGGGTAGTTTGGGAGTGCCAGTTTCTTTTGTTTTTAATCCTTTGAACGTCCAAAAATTTTCGATACCCGGGTTCCCTCATTTTCGGCATTTTTGAAAGCTATTCCGCGCCCACTGAATGAATCGACATGCCACTCCTGACGGTTTTACCCTACGTCACAGAATAAATATTTAAAATTAGGGACCAAAAGAGACTTAGGCTATCAGCTGAATCATTAATATTTTCCTCTTGGGTCACCAATAATGTCACGCATAGGTTTGATGGAATGTAAAGTGGATTCGCTTGATGATCTACGAGGACATATGTTGAGTAATCGAATATACGTATCTCCGATGTAAATTCTATTAAGCACAGTTGCTAGAGAATTCTCCATTAATAAATGCTGGTCTTCGAAAACAGCAGGGATTGAAATAAGCATATGTCTTTCATATGTGTGACCAATGTTGATTGAGAACTAATGTTGGAAAGTTCAGAATGGAAAAACTCAAGTGAACCAGTGCCAATTTGACCTGCAAATTTTCCCAAAGTACTCCCAATGCTATTTTTCCTCATCTAAAACTTTATGACTGAACTAAGACAGCCTTTCAAATCAATTCAGTCAAAAACATATCAAAAAGGGAATATACAAAGAAAACCTTTGCTTCAATACCTTAATACAGGCGCCAGAAAATCATTAGCAATACGGCTTTAGAGATAATGACGGACATCGTCAAACTCAGGTCAGCTGGACTGGTAGGACTTTTGCGGTACATCCTTTACTCTCAATTTTTGTTGCGTGTAATGAATAAGGATATTTCAACGTTCAATTAGGTGTCCAAAAATATATTTTCAGGTGTATTATTATATATCAATCTTATAACATAATAAAGTCAGAGACATTTTGTTATGATATTTGTAAAATTATACATTATTATAGAAGTAAACTGAATTTGCCAAATATAAGCCACACATTCTTAGCCAAATATAAGCCCTCTTAGTTTTCAAGATCCTAGCATGATAATAATCGCGTAGTTTTCTATGAGATAAAGAAACGAGGAAATCTGTTGTCCCACCACGGAATACCGGTAATAATATTATTTCAACGGAAATATTCATAATCGTATACCATTTAAACATCATATGAAGGTTCTCATAGGTTTTTAAAGAAATTTAAAAAATTTCCGAAAGCTCAATTTCTCTTGAATCCAATTCCATATCCTTTAAAGAATAACACAGTTTGGACGGACTAAGGAATAAGTATTCTCTGTGCGTCTACGCTCGTGCAGACTATTGAGTTACCTGTAGTGCTATTAGTCATAACCTTTTGCAACCACAATCAATGCTCCAATTCTACGGTTGAGACTGGGATTATTAAATATATATTCCTAAACAGTGCATGAACGAAGCACTATCGTTTGAAGTCACCAAGCTAATCACTTTCCATAAGAATATTCTCATCCTTCGAAATGGCTATAGAATTCCTCCAAGGTGTTGCCAAGAACACGGTTATGACTTCACGAACAGGTTCACATGCTATATTATCGAGATCTTGGAGGTCATAGAAAGCATGGGAATAATTATAAGTATAATTAGTCATGCGCCCCCATGGCAACTTGCAGGGTAATTTGTAAACGTAACCGAACTCGAGACGGAGGTCAACTGGGTCAGAGATGTCGGCATGGGGAGGGCTCGCGGGGAATGATTTAGGGGAAGAGCAGGAGCGGCAGACGGCAGGAGGACCTCCCTTGATCCGCCCTCCTCTAGACGGCAGACATAATAAAAAATAAACCCCATCGCCTTGAAAAAAAATAATGAATCTCGAAAACAAATATGAGAACTAATTGAAAAGCGGACTGTAAACAATTGAACGGATCGGGAAATCCGGCCGAGAGGCCCCTGAAGAGAGTAGGGTAGAGAGGATTTTAAATCCCCGTGGGGGAGTGGGAGGTTGGGAATAGGGGTGGGTGCGGGGGAGAGCGAGTGGGTGGGAGGGGATTCCCGTGGGGGTGAAGTG
>CM073771.1:35863848-35988946 GCA_037158775.1 Hetaerina titia
CGAGGGAGGGAGGGATGGGAAAAGGGTGGTAAAAAGAGCATTTAAAGGACTAGAGGACTTGAGCCATCTCTCCTTCCTTCTCCACCTCTCTCCGTCCTTCAGCGGTCTTTGGGGAAGAGCTCTGGCGACTTATCAACGCCTCCTTTGACCAATACAAACCAGACGGGTGGTTAAATGCGTAATGAAGGTAATATGACGTAAACCAACAGATGAGAGGGTCGCGGAGAAGTGGGGAAGTTGAAGAAGTGAGGAAGGGAGTTAGAATAGATGGGTTGGTATGAAGGGGGGGGGGAGACGGAGGAAAGAAGGGAGGAGGAAAGACTGAAATGATTAAGAAAAAAGGAGTGCAACAATCTATCATAGGTCTCCGAGCAGCTGATAAAATCTACACTCTAAACGGTGACGATTAAATCAGACACTTGGCGCTTATCAGTTCTGCACCATGAGTCCGGAAAATCAGATTGAAATATTGGCTATTGCACTAACCTATTGAGATCGTAGATTCGCGGAAAGGCCGTGTTCCAACTCTGCTAAGAGAATTAAAAAATATATTTTCTCCTCGCCCGCAATTTCTTTCCAGGAATTTAATACTTTATAGTTGATCTCTATATCGAAATGCTTTGTCAGAACTTATCTGCCTTGGTATGCTTTCAGAATTTTTTGACATTCTGACTGACGCCTTGGCCAACTTTTTTGCGGACCAGTGTATCCTCGACGCTGTATTTTCCTTCGATGAATCCTATAACTGAATTGACGATTCAACAAATCAATCAACTACTCACGACGGTAGAAATGTATTAAAATAGCAAATTGTTTCGTGCCATAACATCACCATAGTGCCCCTACGCCATATAGATAACTTATAATGATTTTTTATAGTCACTAAGAGGTGGGAGTTTGATGTAGCTTCTGAATCGACAAGGCAGAAGTGCCATTATTAGTTTCCATCAGTTATTATTTGGTAGTCTATCGTTTGGAATAGGTTTTTGATGGGGCCAAATTTAACACCCCTACATTTCTTAGCCTCGCTCATGACACAAACTCATCTCACACTAAAATTAACACTTATTCAATTCCACTAACATTCTATCTGTCTTCATTCCGTTCGACATGTCCTCCGCAAAACTTGCTTTGTCTAGGTATTTCCCCTCAATCATAGTTTGCAACATTTCTTTACCTATCAAAATACTCTGCATCCACTTTTCAATCCATCAAAATGTTCTTATTTAATTCGTAAAAAATATGTTTAATAATTCAATACACCTTGACAGTGCCGTATTCGAATGAGTGAATAGCATAAGAAAATATGTCTTGCAGACGTGTAGACGTGTTAACGATCAGAAAAAAGTGTTCTCGAGTATTCTCTTCACACTCACTTGCCAGTTGGATTTAGATCCACTGACGGATGAAACCATTGCACCGCTTAAGTACAAATCCAATACAAGATCTTGTAGATCACTGCATCACAGGATGACATTCACCCCTGAAGAGATACTTATATCAGCCGCAATTTACCCGTGGATGGTAACTCATCGGATCGACTGATATGGATTTAATAATTGATGTGAATTTATTGGAATCAGTCTGCAAGATATGTGAAACTCCGAGGAAAATGCGAAAGCACAATGATTGCAGTTTTAATTAATATTCTAAAACGACATTTTAGCAATAATTACAAGTACCCTACAGCGAAAGTTCACCGATGGAATTCATTTAAAAAATAAAGTCAAAACAGATTACGACTTCAGCCTCCTGGGTTTTACGGATTTTCAGAAAACCTATAACCGACCTTTATCAATTGCAAACGATAAAAGCCACGATTAGAAGTGAATACTTATTTACCATTACTTGATGCAGTGGGTTAATTGTACATTCTCGTATGTCTATAGTAAAAGATTCAACACAGAGATTTAGAGAGAAGTGCCGTCTTTACAATCTTATCAAGGGTAGAAATATTGTATACCAATTCAATTGAATATTTTAATGCCTAAAGCTTAAATATTCGCGAGAATTTTCTCGGCTGCCATTCCATAAATAAACAATTGTAAATCACTATGTCGTGAATATCATTTGTACTTTTGATAATCTTCTATTGGAATGAGATGGAGGACAATTATGCTACAATCAAATTTAATGGTGTCTTTCATTTGGCTCGCAATTCCAATTTTGAATGCCAGCATCTGCCATTAACCGTTATGTGGTATAGTTTGTATTAGACTCACTTCCGTTCATTTCTCATTTGGAGAAGCTTCTTTATAAAAATTACAATTTCCTTTTCAAATATATATACTACTTTACATAATCTAACGGGAAAGTACATTGTTTTCCAAATAGATTTGCTTCCTGTTCTTTTGGGGTTATGAGTTGATAAATTTTATAAAACAAATAATGAATTTTCTCTTGAACTATGCTATACTCTTTATCATCAAAAAATTGATTCATTGTTTTTTTTATATTGATGAATTATATTTTTTAACGAGCATTACCAGAAATGTTTGTTTTTCATGAAAACATTTGGACCCATTAGTTCACGGATTAGAGATTTTATACAGATCAAGGATGAAATGTGATATTCAAAGCAAATTAGAGTGGCCTGAGAGGAATGGAGGAGTGAAAACCTTCTTAGAGAAATGAGAAAGTCGTGAAGATTTGGCGAGAGCTGAGGAAAGGCAAACACTAAGATGGAAAAGGAAAACTGGAAGAAAAAATCAACCCAACATTTTTGAATCAATTATTAAAGGCACCCTTCTCTCCCTTCATCCTTAATCACAAACTTAGCTACCTTATTTGTTCTGATGGTTTTATTTTCTTCAAACCATAAGCAAACCAAACCAGAGCAAATCCTACCACGGACACCAGTGCTCATCATCCAATGAAATATTCCGTCGAAAGATATGAAACTCATTACAGTCAACAGAGATAGAAAATATTAAATACTATTTCTCATTATCCCATCATTCTGCTTTATCTTCACCCAAGGATTGGTACGAATTCCATTCTTCGGAAATACGTTTTATATATTTTTTAAGGAAATTCAAATAAATCAGATATTAGTAGTACGGAAGTCCAAGTTTTCTCTTGTTTGAGGCAAACCTCCACCTTTGATATTAATAACATATTCGTTCTTATTACGAAGGTGAATAAAGTGCAAAAAAGATTCGAACACCATCAGAGAAAACTTTGAAAAAACATTGAATTTTTCTTTCTGCAAGCGCTGATAATGTTAATTAAAGGAACTCTCTTTGCTGACGCTAATTATACTGTTATAAACGAAATTATGTCATCGATTGTCCAAAAACTTCTTGGCTTAACTGTTTTCTCGTAAAGTTGTACGATTTACATTAGTACACTACATGTTTCAGTCTCTAGGATCGAATATTTTGGCTAAGTAAGCACCTCTCCTTTATAAATCCACCACAAATGGTTTAAGAAATGTACATCGCAGTATACTACGCAATCATTCGAGCGCGCATCCATCAGAATCGACTCCGAGCTGGATTTTCGGAAATACTTCATGCTCGTCGCGACACAGGAAATGAACGGGTACGAGAGATTAAGAGAGGAAAAGGAAGTTAAGAGGACCATGATAAAGAGAGAAATAAAGGAAAAAAATCGTTGACGGAAACGTAGGAAACGACAAACAGTGGGGAGTATAGGCGAGAGGAAAGGAGAGGAAAGTGAGGAGGTAAGAGGGAGATAGAAGAATATGTTTGAGAGTGCGTCTGTGAGTGTGTGTGTGTGTCTGTGTATACGTGAGCGACGGTTTTTGGGAGGGGAGGGGAGGACATGGGGAAGGGACAAGGGGAAATGAGAGGAGGAGGGAGGTGTGGGGCGGAGGAGTGTAGGAATAGCGGGGGGGTGTGAGGGGAATTGTGTGGAGGAGGAAAGAGGAGGGGGCCGGGGTGGGAGAGAAGACGGGTTGCCGCCCGACTCCACCAGATCGATGAGAAGCGCGGTTTGCATGAGACCGAAGCCTCTTCTGCTCCCACTACACCCTCTTCCTACCTCACTCGCTCCCTCCCCTTTCTCCCTCTCTCTCCCGCAACCTCCTCTCCCTTCCTACCGAACTGCCCACCCACCCTCTCTCTCTTTCCCTCTTTCCCAATGAAGACGAATGGCATGCTGCAGGGGCAGTTATTTGCCAAAAAAAAGAGGGAAGATGGAGAGGGAGGCAAAAGCATCCATTTAACTAAAGTTTTTTTCACCCCACCCAAATCCAACCCCTCACCCTCCTCGTTTTTCCTCCCCTTCAAAAAAAAACTCACCTGACTTCCCAACCCAACCTCGGATTTTCAGAGGGAGAAAAACCCTACCGCTACTACTAACCAGTCAATTTTCTCGCGAGAAATGATCTCCCTAACTCTTCCTTCCTACCCTCCTCGCTCGCCTGTCCCCTTCCCCCCTCTTCCTCCCTCACCTTCCCGCGTCGCCCTTCCACACATGTGCCCTCCGCCGCTAGCAGCTAGAGTTCCCCTCGAGCTCTGAAAAATGTTCGGGCAACATCGTCAGGAAATCGCTGCCGAGGAGGAAAAATTCAAATCTCTCTTTCATTCCCGAGTCCCACATTCAACCAGAGCTCTCGCTGTTTTAACGCTACGGAGATTCGCGTTGCGGTGAGAATTGCGTCCATCCCAGGATGCAACTTTCCTGATTATTTTAAGCGTCGTGTGACAACACGACGCTCGAACGGAATGGCTCACGATGATTATCGTGCTGCATTTTACCAGAAACTTTCGTTGTGCATACGAGCTATCATGAAGTTGGAGTGTATGAGGAGTGATTTTCAAAATTTTCATTCAGAATTGACTCCTCAGTTATTTGTTTACTGAGTGTCACTCGATTCAGTTCTATTTTAAAGAAATAGCAATAGTGTATTTGACGATGCTACCCCAAATAAGTTTGCAGATGGTCAAAAGAAAATACGCAGTAAGAAGCTTTTTACTGAGTCATAAATTAGTTTCACTGGCCTAGTTGTCACATTTTACCGATATTTCCTTTGACCCATTAGTCTACTACTCTTTTTATGTTATAGACCAATATTAAACCATATACTAACTAAAACATGTTGTATTTAGTGGTCGGGTATGTTATTTACGCAATTTTTTATTTGAATACATTCTTGGAACAATTACAGCGGTAGTTTATGTTATCAATATTATGTAATTAAAACTTATTCTAAGCACTTCCCTGATAAATATTAGGTCTAATTTTTTCTTTTCCATTAATGATTGTGCTAAATATTTAATATTTTCTACAAATATTATATATTCAAATTAAAATGCAGATTTATCATCTCTAAAGTTACATTTTGCTGAGTGAATACTCAAATTATGTAAACGGACCTATCCTCTGTTATTTATCTCTTGATCTTGTCTAGAATGGGTTTTCCTTTACAATAAATAGCAATTTTTTTATACTATTAGAGACTACCTATTCTAAATATTTGAGGTATTTTTTTAACAAATTCGTCTTATCATGTATGAATAAAATATTTTACACTCGGAAGAACATTTTCTAACAAATCCTTAAATTAAGCTCATCTTGATCTAATAGCAGGCGAGAACGAAACTGTTGCCTGCGATGAGTATTGTGCTAAAGGATTTCCTTCATGCTTTATGTTCCAAAACCTTTAAGCTTTTTTAGTCTATATTTTGTTCTCTACATGCCATTAACATTAAGTTTAGTTTTTTTTATTAACTCAAAAACATGATTATGTGGCTGCTATAGAGATATTTGATGGTCGGAAGAAAGTTATCTCAATATAATTTTTATGAAATGAACTTCACAAAAATTTATAATATCTTGAAGTGTCTGAAAGTGAAAAAAAGTATACTTGCTGACATTAACTATCGAAACTGCACTGTAAAAATTTTTTTGGACCTTCTGGTGTGTAATATATAGCACTTTAATCTCTATACAATATAAATCGATTGATGTTATCACATTGATTCGGTGGACTTCTCAGAGTTACTGATATATGTGACGTACCAATCAATAAGTTGAAATACGAGTCTCGCATTTAATCACTTCAAAGAAGTCATAATTAGGGAAAGCAAATATAAAACCATTTTTAACGAAGCGCATTACCAACTTTGGGAGAAGCCGTAATTTTTTTAATCCTTTCCAAAATTATGCTTCTAGAATTTTCATTTGGATACCGCGGATGAATGAAGTTACCCCCAGATGAAATTACGTAAAAAATTTAAACACAATTAGGTTCGTAGAAATGCGAGTATCTCTTGCTACGGAATTGACATCCGAAATCGGTTCGGGACGTGAGTTGGACGCAAAGTGGCTGGAGTGCGAATTTTAAGCCGTCGAGGTATCGCCTTGGCAACACCGCCACCTTGGCGCAAAATTCAGGCGACCCCTCCCATTGATTGATTGGCTGATTGAATGATGGAGGGAGAGGGTATGGAATGGTGGATGCAACAGTGGCAGCGAACGGCGGAGAGAGAGCGTGGCGGTCAGGGAAATGGCCAGGAATTCCCTTAAAAACAATGCGAAACCTTTTCGCGAGTACTTTTTGTATACATTGCTCCAGTCACCGAATATTCTTTATTCTAGTTTGCTGAAACTTCTGTGTGACAACCTTGACTCCTATTTTACTCCATGTCATTCAACGCCAATCGCTAAATAAAATATCTCAGAGTCGAAATGATGAAATTTGAGAAAGGCTGAAAATTCATCATTGGATTTTGAGTAGAGAATATGGATATCAAATGAGTAGTTCAGATTTTCACAAAAAGAGAGATTGTAAACATTATAGAAACACTTAAGAGTTACAAATTTCTTACCCGACAGTTTCATTAGATCAGTAAGTATTTGCATACCTTATGAAAATTAATATCTGATTATGTATTTTTTCTTTTGGGCTTAGACCCTTAAATTTTCAAACTCCTTAAACTGTTCTTTTTATTATTATCCATTTCTTAATATTATTACCTACTAGATCTCTTCATGTCCATGAGCATCTCAATGGAAACCTCTTTCGAACTTTATCTTCGTTGTTTTCTCTTCTAATTTCGTTAATTTCAATCTTAATGACAAGTCGAGCAAATTAATTACAGGGCACCAGCCTGTAATCGATTTTTACTGCAAAAGGTTGACTATTTTCTTTCCAAGTATTAAAAATTCTCAAAACGCTTACGCTTGCGGCATAATTTCCCTGCATAAAGCGGCGTTACAAATGAAAAATTCTGAATTATCCTTGAAATTGAAAATGTTGGACCTCCCTTCCATCATGCACTTCTTAAATATGGTAAATAAATATGGTAATGATACATTAAGCTGATTTTCACAAGTACCCACCATTTTTTTCATATAATCTAATGATTTTAATTAATTAAGGACATTCAGAACAAAGTTCCAAGATTTTCAAGAATACAGCACCTGCTAAATTTTTCATAAATTCATAAAGAATAGGAATGTTCTACTTTGATTTTGAGACTTTGCATGCTTTTACTTAAATCATGCCCCACATTCTGTAAAAAAAGAGATAAAGAAAGATTTTTCTCTCATTTTCTCACTCGTTCACTGGTGAACAGGAAATTTTAAGTTGAAACTTTAGATATTTATCCTATTGAAAACAATACTGTTAATGATGGATCACAGTTAGCAGTATTCAAATTATCAATATTGAATAGTTTTGGAGAATGTATATGAAGTGCTTAATATCCCACTCCAACTCATACTAACCATGTTGATGGAACTAATGCTAGAGTGACGACAGATTTCGGTCTCGTCGACAATCCGACCAAATTCTTGTGTTTATTTTTTGAAGCGCAAAAAGTAATATGTTATCGAATTAGCACGTATTGAATAGCGAAAACTATCCTAAGCAAAGATAAAATTCTTTATTTGAATAAATATGGCTATACAGAAGTATTTGTCGAAATGAAATAAAATCAATAAACCATTCCAAAACAAGTATTAGACTATGAATCACAACATGCTGAATGTACGAGAATTGTACTCGTATGCTATCCATCGATAAAAATAATTCCACACTCGGTCGCTCTAACAATATTATTCGGGAGAATTGAGCCCAAATATTCATCTACGCTGATGAAAACTCCGTCGATGCTTTTTTTTACAAAATTTCACTTAGGACCACCTCAATTCACTTTGATAGTTGCTTTTCTAAATAAACATTTGCACACGGAAAATATGAGTAATTTAGTTCCAACATTACAAGCTTGCGCATAAAAAAAAACAAGTTTTTGAATCCATTACAATTTTTCATGTCATTTCGGCAAATATATATTTTCTCCAAATCTTTTTCGGAAATAAAATCAGATCCATCCCTCGGGGCGGACTTCCTTTCCGCTTTTCCTTTTTCACAAAAGCGATAGCCGTCAGTCATTCGCATCGTATGTTTCTCTCACTTATCAGCCAAGTTTCTATCTCTTCAATCCGGGTCCAATGACATCCGGCGCGCGGCAGTAGAATGAAACGGGTGGAAGAGTGAATGAATGATGCGTGGAAGGCCGGCAATATTCTCACCCCTAAGTGCCCATTATGGGTTTCGACGCGGGCATTTTTAACTGAAACGTCGGCCGCACACGTGACGGCTCTCGTGTAAGGGACGATTAGTTTATGGTGGCCTTGAAAATAATCGAGTTCGATTTTGACTTTTTTGCGCTGATATCTCCGTTTAACTACTGTGAATGTTGGCGGAAAATACGCCACGTACAGGCCAAAATCGAAAACGAATGTAACCCTTGCGTTTATCACAACAACTGAGCCTTTCGCACCATTAATGGAATGTGAAATCGGACTAATAACTGAGATTCTGACCTGGCATTTTTACTCCCATGAAGATATACACTTGCCGATTAAAGAAAAGGACTGTTCTATGTGTAAAAATTTGCAGTGTCCGACCCGAAATGAAAGGATAAACCCTTGTAATAAATTACTACAAACTCTCTTTTCGTCTGAATTCTTCTCTTAGATTCCAGTTGGATTATTTTTCTCGTACTTAGAGATTGTTTTCTTTCTTGGAATTTCATCCTTGCATTTGGTAGCATACTTCGTGAATGTCCAGGTAAAATTACATGGGAGGAAATGGAACGGAGAATAATATGAGTATACTACCTCATGCAGCGTGTACCTTACCAGGCGATATGGAAAGATAAAAAAAATAATGTGAGAGCGAGAGGGACAGAGAGAGGTAGAGGCTCCAGAGTAGGTATAAGGGATGCTGGATCTTTCCCGTCGCCTCTACACCCTTCCGCCTCTCCGACCTCTTGAGGAGAGAAAGAGGAAGAGGGAGCGGAGGAGGGCGAGGGTGGGTTGGGAAGGCAGAAGGCAGTTGGCAGTCGGAAAGGGTAGTGGGAGTGGGAAGACAGCGAAGGGCGGGGGAGGGACGGGGAAGAGGGAGGGAGAGGCGGTTTGGGACGTGGGGGCGTGGCTTGCGTGCGTCATCGGAGCCCACGGGGCACGTGACCAGCATCTCTACAAACCCCCTCGGTTCCTTCTCTCCGCCAACCCAGCATCCCTTACCTCTCTCTCTCTCTCCCAATACGATACCGGATCCCCTTCTCCTACCTTCCTCCCCCTCCCCTTCCGAGAAGCTCAACTTCACCCTCCCCTGCCCTGCTCTCTCTCTCTATCTCTCTCTCCCACGCCCCCACTTACACACACACCGAGTCAAACACACGCGGGCATACATACGCGCTCCTCACCACCATATCTCTCCGGCCGGTTCCTTCCTCTCCCCTCCGCCCCCTTTCACACGAAGGAAATTCGACGTAACGTGCGCTCCCAGGATGAGTGCCACTCGCAGCAGGAATGGCTGACGGCCGAAAGACTAGGGAAAATTACTTCGGCGGACTGTATACTTGTATTATCAGGTTAGCCATTATTGGGATCTTATTAGGCGTTTCTGTTTGCTTCCGACCAAATTTTTGGAAGTCCCTGAAGAATAGTTTTACCGATGCTGTCGCGGTTTCAGATAGCTCTCACCATTTAATACCAGAAATTCACTTCCGAGAAGAAAAGTGAATTAGTTGTGAGGAGTTTATGGTAAAGAATTGTATTTCAGTTAGTCATAATTTTCAATTAAATGTTATGTGAATGGTACTTGACTCAGTTTTAATCAATTTCTCACGTTTTCGAAAGAAATAAGGAAATACTTGCTGCTTCCGACATCCTCCTACATCAACAGCAAGTCACATTAATAGTACTGAAATCCGATATTGACTGACAATGCCGATGTTGGAAAATTTCTCCCATCTGAGTCTTTATAATATAACTTTTTGTATTGATTTGTCAAGTGATAGGGAGGGCAAGTCTAAGGAGTCTTAGAAACTTGGAGATGCGGGATTATTAGTCTGAAAATGTTGAGATTTCTATTCTTATAAGTCTATCTCAATATTAATTGAAGTGGATTAGTTAAAATCTATCTACCAAAAGAGAAAGAAGAATCAATGACTGTTGCGGGTAAAACTGGAAACCATCTAATTAAAAATATGATTTTAACATATTATTTCGGAAGAAAGATAATATACATTCATTAATTAAATACTATTTTTTTCAGAGGAGGTCGCCGGAAAACCACATAGAATCGACTTTAGCATTATTATAAAGATTTAAGTCATATTTCCAATGATAAACCTAAGAGTTCATTTTAAGGCTACAGAGTACCACCCGGGACAAATTTGAAGTCACTGCGACATCTATGGTACCAAAATAAATTACTCGCTATCTTGAATTTTGACTTAGATTTCTCGTAAAATTGAGTTAGGATTAAGATCATATTTATCTAATTTTGAGAATGACACTGTCGGATCACATCTAATGTGATTCATTCGATAAATGAAAGCGGATGCAAAACTACCCTCAACTTTAGAATTGCTTAATGGGCAATCCTTTTTTTATCTCCACTACGCTGTTTTTACTCGAAGATTGTGGAATACAGAACCAGTCAAAGGTTTATTTTCCAATAATATTGCATTAAATATACACAAATATGAATTGTATAGAAAATATATTGCCATTTCTTGTCATTAGAAAATTTTCCCTTGTTCTTTGCCAATTCTCAAAATACCCCTTAGGGTGGGTATTGCACTTGAAAAAACACAATCAGGTGCATATTCATGATTCAAGGTAGCCTTCATCGTGCATCATGGGCCACTTTTTTATGAACATAATTTTATCTGAATATATTAATTAGACTATAATTAAAATATTATTGTCAAAACCTGGAATTCTGTCCAGGCCTGATACTGACACCTGATACACATTCCCTTTGACCGACTTCATCCACTCGTTACCTACTAGGAGGTAATCTTTCTTTTACGAGATTTCGTATTACTGTGATCTTTCCTTGAAGATTCTCCCCTTGAAAAGTAGGCAGCATATAGTCACTTAAATAGCACTAGAATAATAACTGTTGCTATTCAGCCAAACATCACAATAGACAATTGTATGAAGTACTTTTCTCATTCACCTGTTAGCGATGTATTGTCGGGAGCTACAAGAAGAATAATCATGGGATAGGGGTTATTCAGCTCCGTCCCTAGCTTCCTATCTGACAGGCAATATGCCTGGGCATAACACCAGCGAATATAAAGCGATTTTCACCAATGACCATCTACTTGCACTCCCCTTGACGGTGTCAACACCACGGCGTCGAAATTCCCAACTAATCAATGTTACATTCGAATTTTATGCGTATGAGGAACGTTCATAATTCTCGCGGAGCACGTGGAATTACGAATGCAATTTGCGTCGTGCTAATGTTAATTGTTGCCCCTCATAATTTATTCATGAATAAATTAACAACTGCCACATTTAATTCAAAGTTTCTCGTGATATCCGTGCATGCTTGATTCGTCGCGTTAATTTTAAAGGGATGCATCTCGAAAAACGCGGTGCATGTAAAATGCCACCCGAATTGAATCGGAGAGTAAAGAGAACACGTCACCGTTTTAAGTACCTCATTGAGTAACTTTTGAATCAAATTAAATAAAATTTAACGGTATTATGAGTACTTACCAAAGGCTTCCATAATTTTTTAGGACTTTACATGACCTCCCTAAAGTGAAGTCTGAGAAGGTCCGTGAGCCAGGGACTCATCCTATACAATGGTTGATGGAAAATTATTCTGAATAGGATGCCTATTTAGTTCATTTAAATAATTTGTAAATTATCACAAAGAGTCACAGTAACAATTAGGATGAAGAAACTCAATTTTTTGCTTTTTTCCTCACCCTTATATATGAAAAAATCCACTCTCGCCCCTGCATTCGATGTCACTCGCAAGACCGAGAGAAAGTGCATCATTAACATGATAACCGAATCGGGTCGACCGAATAGTTAAAGAAATAACATTTCAAAAGAGAGTCCTTCTTTTCTCGGTTTCAAAGAAAAATAAAGGAATCCTTCGCGGGTTAAATTTCCTGAATATTTCCCCGATTAAAAAGGGAAACGTGGTATTTAAAAAAAAACCAGCAAACTCCGACCACTGACAACTTCGTGAAGTACAGCCGTCGCGTCGTTCTGGGAGGCCTTTTTAAAGGTTAGACTCTCAAAATAAGTGCACGCGCACGCACTACACTCATCCAGATTCACTTCCACTCCTCCTCCCTCCACAATTCAAAGCTCTCCTCCTCACCCGTCCCACTTCACCCCCTGCACCCACACTCACCCTCCGGCCTCTCACCCCTTCGGCCCCATTACCCCCGACCCCTCTACCAACCCTCACCCACCCACTCACCCACCCTCCCTGTCTCCTCAGACTCCCACAAGTCGCCGGGAGAGCAAGCGCCGCTTAAATGCGTTAATAATGCATCCGAGTCCCCTTCCCGGAGCGGGCGAAAGATACGCCGCGTCTGAGGAAGAGACGTGGGATGGAGGGGGGGAGAGATAGGGAGAGAAGGGCCCGCCGACTTGCATTCCGATTGGGTGCGCTCTTGTGAATGGACGCCTCGGCCGGACGGATGGACGGACGGACCGCGTGGCAAACGCACGCCGTCGCCGAGGACTTCGTCCCGGAGACGGCGACTCCCTCGGGACGAAGGCGTCGGCCGGGCCGAAATCACGTGTGTGGGCTTCCTTTGCTGCGGCGGGCATCCAAGAGAAACCTCATTCGCGTGGCGACATACCAAGGAAGGCGACGACGACAAGGAGAACGTTAGGTCGACAACATTCGGGTGTTCAGATAATCGATGAACTCAATGGCTTTCGGCAAAAAATACTTAAGAGCGATCCATTATATATTCAAAACATAGTACTTAAATGCATTTCGAGGTTTCCTCAGCTCAGGAACAACTGTTTGACAAGCCACAAGATTACATCTGTCAATTAATCTATCTATAAGCACATATAATTCACTACATTTCAATTAGGACACTCATACAGGATTTTTCGTGACCTCAATATTAGGTTACGTTTCTAATTTTGAATTACAAAATTCATTATTTCGAGTTTTCATTATTTGCTTTTGTCGACATAACTCATTCTGGTGCATAGGCTTCCCACCGCGAAGGCCCGGGTTCAAATCCTGGAGACAACAAATATTTTTCAGTGGTATCCCGATCCCTACTTGAGGTGCTGTGTGGAGAGCACTTTGAGTGAGTACGTCCGTCGGATGGGGCGTGTAACTGCGGACCCCTTGGCGCCTTTCGACAAGAGTAGGCTAATGCCGATGCCGGGTTTCTCTCCACCCTTCCTTTCCCACCCATCTCTAATGGCGCAAATGACCTTAGCTGTCGGTCGCCTCCCCAACAAAACCAACCAACCTTCATTCTGGGTGCGGAAACGTCAAATTTTATGAGTTTAAATAATTATTCCCGAATATTCTAATTCATCATTCAAATCATTGAATATTAAATTAGTGTATATCATCTTTATCATTTCTCTCTAGTCAACAGATAATACGAACCTAAGCGTTCATTTAAAAATATTCAAAATCTGAATGTAAGTTGACACTCAAGTTTTCCTTCATTTTGGCTACTCATAAAAGGGCCGAAATTAAAATAACCATTGTCGATTGAGATATTTTCCCGGTTTTATACCTCATTCATTCATGCCGAAACGTCTGTTTTGTTTTCCTAGCAGGGAGCTTGCTGTAAGACTAAGGGTCTTCATAAAGTGAGATTAGACGTCGGACATGTTCAGTAACAAATTGTTGGTTAATTTATATATGTTTAAAATTCACTCTTCACATTCAAGCATTAATCATGTATTTAAGTAATTCTATTTGATAAACTTTTCGTTCCAACAGGTACAAAGTCATTCTCATAATAAAAAATAATTGAATAAGGAATGTCTCGAACTGAGAAAATTTTATTCGACAAGAGATAATCCATATAGTAATAATTTTTGCTTAGATGAGTGAACTGGTGAGCCAAGCCGTCGCCGGAGGAAAACAGGGGACGTATTGCGTTAAAAAACAAGGATGAATCGACTATGATTTCGGGATAAAAATCAGATTTTAGTTGGCTGTCAATATGGCCTCAAGTCATTGGACCTACTTGCACGTAATTTGCTTACGACCCTCTATTCATTTGACTTCTTGATGAACTCTCATGAAAATAGTCAATTTCCTCTTTTCATTACAAACGCACACCACTCTACGAGAATTTCTCTCTTGTGCATCCTTAACATAGACCTTTTCAAACAATTATAAGTAGACGATTTTAGAAACATTATGAAAATAAATAATTATAATGCATTACATTGAGATAATCGTAGATTCTGGTTTTTGAAACTAGTTTCAAACTCGATTGCAAATCTAATTCCTCATTTTTTCCAGGAAATACTTTGAGACAAATAAATTCTTTACTTTTATTAATTATAAAATTTTAAAAGCTTATTAATACGTCAAATTAGATTGCCAATGCTAAGTTTACTCATAAACGTAGAACGTATTTAAGTCTGATGAATTAAAAAAATACAAAATTTTTATGGTATTAGTAAAAATTTATTCCCCTCGATATATATCGCACTTCCTATATGCTCCATTCTCTCTTCACGTCATTAATCGTTTAATGACGACGTAATGGCGGGCGAAGCACTGGTTGCTTCAATTTTTTATCTAGCAGGCGTACTTTTATTTTAAAACCATCGGAAACTTACGAATTAGAAATGCATTGAATTTCAATCGATTCTGGATCCCGATTTAAGATGTATTGATGTGTGGGTTATAATACGAGTATCTTAGAATAAATTAAATGGGAAATACTTGGAAAGATGATTCGTTAGTTATTACCAGAGAATTTCCAAAACATATCTACTAGCTGCCAATGAGAGTATAGACAAGACAAGCTACACTTTCATCGGCATTTTGATCAGATATGTGACTCTTTTCGGAGAGGGAGAAGTATGTTGGGAGCGCGATCCATAAAGATGATATAAATATAATTCAAGTTCCGGGAATTTTCAATATTGTACTATAAAAACTATTTCATAAACAAGACTAATGATGGATAAAGACTGACGAAGGCTACATTCGCAACGGAATCCAGTTTTCAAGAAATTGTGGTTTGGAATATTAATGATTTGTCTCCCACGAAATTGAATTAAAATATCATTGTCGCTCATGCTCATAACATTCCGAAGTTTCCTTTTAATACAAGGATAAATCAAATAAAATCCTTGGAGTTGCACTCAAATTTCAAATTGTGTCCCATTGTCATGTTTGATGACAGTTGTGATACCCATGGCTTGATGAGTGTCCCACAGTTAGCTGCATTATTCCAGAAGGCAACACCATGGTGCAAAAATAGTGTAAACATGACTGCTGCATTTGCAACATGCACGACAGACGAACAGAAGTCTCTCATGTGTTTGTTGAGTAGTTAAAGAGGAGAAACATTGACATTCATCAATGAATGAGAGGTAATGATTCATCTCTGTTACTACAAGTTTACAACTTAAATAGGCAGTTCCTAAACAGCATTACTTCTCTAAGACACTCCCCATGAGCAGGTCAGATACACCAAGTATTGACACTAGTGGCCTAGGTAGCAAGTTAAACCTATGGTATTTCTAGTGTTATCGTGGACTTTCTAAGTGCTGGGATATTTTAATTGCACACCATAGAGAGTGCGTATGAAAATAATATAATTGATAATTTCTTGCATGCCAGAAATAACGAGGTTGAAAATACATAAGTTTCAGGGTTTTCATTTTTGACTCTTCCCACTACATTTTCTTCTATATATTCGTGGTTATAAAAGGGGCTACTCACCAGTCAGCATTCCAGATATGACGAGAAGGTTAGAGTTACAGTTTCCATTCCATCCAAAGGACGACCAGATACCAAAACGAAACTCTTGTAGACGGCCATATTCGGGATAGGCATCATCGAAGGTTCACTGGAAAGAAAAATTGATTAAATTAGTCAAACTCGTATTTTCCCAAAAAGTACAAACAGAGAGTGATAATTGTACAAAATATGACTTTTTCGGTCGTTATTAAATAAATGTTGCCTGTTATTTTTAATGTTTTCTGGACAAAATATTATTTACATTCTTATTTAAAAAGGGCGCGCCCTGAAAAATGAAGGAAAACAACGGTAGTACTAATCATTTTCTTATCGGTAATCTGCTAAAAATGAGTCCCTAAATGTGTATTCATTCCCTAATCATTTTTTGGAAAAATTTCATTAATATTATTAAAAAACAATTGCATATCATGAAGGCTCGTCACAAACTGATATGGATGGCAAACTTAAAAAACCAATATGTCTTATATTTTATTTACATAGATAATGTTTGAGCTAATTAAAAGATGGGTCCCTCTTAAAGCCGAACATCACAATTGGCACGGAGTTAATACAAAAGAGGCCATTATTATATTACTATCATAGGCTTCATAGAGAAAATGCATTCTTTAGAATTTAGATGAAGCATTAATTAACTGGAATACTTTCAATGAACTTCGGAGTAAGAATCATGCTCTCTCATGACATACTATACTATATGTAACGTTCAGACGATAAATGAATAGAACTGGCTCAATATCTTTCACATATTTAAGTCCTAAACAGTGGACTGAAGTAGATTACATGGCATATAATCACACCCTTGCACAGATCCATAGATATATCCTAATGCTCCACGAAGCCTAATTCGATCATTCGTTTTAATGTGAAAATGAGAAACAGCAATTTCGATGTTCAAATAATACAGGCAAATATTTAAGGCTGATTTGCAGAAACAAATAAATTTTAAATTTTTTTACTTCAATGGCATATTCTTTTTACCGTCAGTTCATTCTCGAAAAAAATTAAAAAAACAAGTATAAATACTGCTTGGCATATGGAGTATCATATTTTAGGTTTTTACTTGGGTGGCTATGTGGTTTAATGACATCATTAATTCCTATTTTAGGAATATTACATAGACCACGTGTAAGTATGCACAAAAAATGAATTAGATATGCGTACATTCACAAGCAGCGATCTATTGTCATAGAAGGTAGGTGTTTTCGATGTGGAAGAAAAATATAATAATTAAAATAAATCTATTTTGTCACTCACCAATTAAGGGGAGAGTGAAAAATAATTTGAAATTCTATTCTGAATTGAATTGATGGATATTTTAAAAATACATGATAAGGATAACACAGACTAGAGGTTCCATTAAGCACGTATTCGACAGAATAATTATCATCTTCTGGGGTGCAAGAAAATCAGACTACGCGCCACTACAACGAATTATGAAAGTTAACTAATTTTTAAAATTAAGCGATAATTTCCCTCCATTTTTGCCATTTTTCGTTTCTATTTGAGTAAGGTAGCATGAAGAATTGATGAGAAAACCAAAACACTATATGTGGAACGACTGGTTTCATTTACAGCCCCGTGTTTTCTCGACTGAAATGTTATCCACGTACACGCTTGAGAAAAGCGGAAGGGTGGAGGAGAGAAGGAAATATAGGAGGAAAAAATATTTCCGTGCAGGAGTTTGGCATACGAGAGGAAAATAACGGATGTAGGTATTTATGCACATGACCAAGGCGTAGAGAGAAGGAAAGGGATGGATGAGGAGAGAGAGAGAGAGTGGGGAAGAGGGGGCCAGGCCCAGGATGTGTGCGTCTGGATGAAATGCTGGGATGAAGTTATCGGGAGAAGGGGGAAAGGAGAGAGAGAGGGAGATCGAAGAGAGAGGTGAGGGGAGAGGGGCAGGAGGAGGGAGAGAGGGACGGACAGGGAGGGTTGCCGAGAGATCAATACAAGCCATGACCCAGGCGCCCCCTCGCCTGGGCGAATAGGGGCGCGGATGCAAAGCGCCAAGCGGGGGAGGGGGCGGAGGAGGGGGGGATTCGGGGAGGGGCGAAGGGGGTAAAGGGTTGAAGAGGGAGTGAGGGTTGCAAGAGGGTTGTAGAGGCAGTTGAAGAGGGAGGGAAAGGGGGGGGGACGGAAGGAGGGCGATGGCGGGACGGCGTGGGGGCGAAAAGGGGGGTAGGGCGTACACATCCGCCCTCCCCGACGTGAGGAATGCTCTCCGAAGGGAAGGAAGAAATGATCACGCCGCGGCAGATTTGCACCCCGGTTTATTAATTCCCCATCCGCACGCCCCGCGATCATCCCATCCCATTCCAACCGCCCCTAACCTCTCTCATACACCTCCCCCTTCGACTAACCCCTTTCGAATCCACTCCTATCCGTCCTTACCAAATGCCTATCCTTGCACTCCTCAGCCCACTTCTTCGACGTTTCCCTTCCCTCCCCGGTCGATAAGCGTCTTAATCACATCCAACCCCGTTTGATTTTGAACTCCGTTACCTAATTTGATGATGTCCATACGAAAGTATTTCGGGATGGTCTGCGGTGGGGCGTCATTTCGGAATCATACCGCCTGTGACATGCGTGGTGAATCACGAGCGGCGAGTTTCAAACGAGTCGATTAGAACCTCCCCTCGAATCTTTTTACTACCAATATACAAGCCGTATTTTTATGAGGAGTACAAAGATAGAATCGGCATTTAATTCTAACTCTTGTCTGGTTGAGAAACTTTAATTTTTATGCGACTTGATGATGGTACAATTGAAATTTCTTTCGACATCACAAACGCTGAATCACCTAATCCAGTAAAAAATAAACAATCAAATATTATTTTTTTAAATGAGGTTATTTTCTATAAATTGCCATCCTATTCTAACATTTCATTAAAAATATTCCATCTTCACGTAGGGTATTCAACGACCTTTGATAGCCAAAGAGTTGTAGGCATAGACATATCCTACTAGAAATAGAATAGGGAGAATTAATGACTGATCCAATGAAGTGTATTGCAAAACTCTAGAACGTTATTCGGCAAAAAACTGTTTCTACTCCAAATATTGACAGATATTTTATAAAACTTCAACATTCTGTCATCATAGTTTTCCGTAAAATTCAATATTTTAAATTGACAAAGTAACAAAACAATTCATTTTTCATAGTCATTTGACCAAAGTTATGTATAAATCATGCATATATTCATGGTTATCCGACGTTACTGTTGAAATTAAGAACCCGTAAGGTTGAAGTAAATGCCTGATTAATCACGTTACGTAATATACACCAATTTACGTGTATTTTGAAGGGTATCTCTTCATTTTCCTCCAATTTTGGAATCTTGCCTTTTCTCTTATCCAGCTGTTTGTTTGAGAATTATGATGTATTTCGTAGGAAAACCATTAATTTATCACTTTTCATTACTGCTTTTGAACTTTTTATTAAATATAATATTATAGTGCATGCATTTCTTTAAGTGTTCATTAAAATATAAAAAAGTGAAAGCCATGCACGCAGTCTTTCCCTTTAAATGAATTTTTCCTTTCAAGGGGAGGCCATTTTGGGGACCTTTCTACATAAAAACAGAGGAGTAAAGCTGGTCCACCAGCCGGCACTAGCCCGTGCAAGGCACATACGGCTTTCTTATCCATTATATTAGCATCAGTAGACTTAATAGTAAATACGACTTAACACTGCTTTACGCAGGAGTACCTATTTGTTGACAGTGACGTGAGAGTAATTTGAAGAAGGGCATGGAAGATGAAATGCCATGTTAAAATTAAAATATTTCCCATAATAATGGGAGGAGTTAAATTGAAAGAAGGTTACTTGGACTGATGGACAGTAATATTTAGCTAATATCTAAACCCCTGATAATGTGCAAGCTTGATTCCTTAATATTTAAGTCAATTAAAGGAAAATTGAATCTAATCTATTATCCGTCAGAATTTTCATGTTAGCTCTGACGGTTATAGAGAAAAGTAACAGCCACAGTAAGTTATCATATGAGTGTAATTATTAAATATTTATATTGTTACATATGCTATTGTGCATTAGAAATACCATGAGGGGACCTCGTATTAGTATTACCGTAGCACTTGTTATTACAGTAATTAAAACACCACATCACATCAATTTATGAAGTAGAAATGAAACCCATTGAGCCCGTTATTTTGGCCAGCAAACTCGCTTCGAACCCACTCTCCACTAGAGGGATGCGGAGTAATAAATGTTAATGAGAATATTTTGTGAGAGCCATAACGTTCAAACCCCCGTTTCATTACTTTCCAAATGCGAATTTTTCCAGCTTATCGGGCAGAATCACAAAATATTAAGCATTTGCACCAAAACTAGTAATGGACAAACAAAAGATAAAATATATCAAACCACTTCTCACCATATCCTTTGAAGCTATTTGTTATGTGCTCATGCAATTATAAAATATACATATGATGGAGTTCCACAGTCTTTAATTTGAACTTAGTGGATTTTTCATGCAATTTCTCAAAACAAAATTAAGAAGAAAAAAAATTAAGCAGATTGGATGGCAGGCAGAAAAATACTTGCAGCAAATCTACAGATGATACAACTTTCGTCAATGCAACACAAATAAATTTAATACAACTATAGGAATTACGACCATATTTCTTTCATAGTTACATTCGGTAAGTCAATGGCAAACACAAAGCATATTCATCATGATCTGTATTTCAATCCTTAGATTGGTTCACTACAGCCCTCAAATATTTCCTATTTATTATTAATTCCCTCCCCCCGTCTTCTTTGTTTGACCTCCTCCTAAATTTGTCCCACGGACTTGTTTCTTAGTCTTTCTAGCGGGATCTTCCCTTCAATTTTCCCTTCGTTTTTGTTTTTCACTGATCTATCGTGCTCGAAGGTGTGTCCAATTTACCTATTTCTTTTTTGCCTAAGAGTTCTTCTCCTCGGGGCACTTTCCTCTTCTGTTCTTTTATACACTTCCTCGTTACTCTCTTTGACTCTCCATATTATCTTTAAAATTATCCTCCCACCATATTTCAAAGGTTTTTCTATCCTTCGTTGGTTTCTTTCCTTCTTCAAAGTTTCATATCGCTTATCCATAGACCCAATTCATGCTCTTTTCCTATTGCCTCTTCCAAACATACTTTGAATAGTGCTGGCGAGATGCTGCATCCTTATCCAACTCCTTGGCTTATTTTGGCTTACGTTTTCCTTCCATTTTTCATTGATTCATTCAATTCATCCGTCATTCATTCGTTTGTATGATTATTTCCTCATTACTGTAGGGAATAGATTATTATTCTTTCGTTTCAGTCCATTTCAATTGCTACTAGTGTCATGAACAATCCTTTCCATTCGACGTTGTCCAAGGGCTTTAATTACACGAATTTCGCATGTAATGGCATGCTTGTGTGTCAAAAAGCCTTTTGCGAAGGTAAAAAAGATATTCTGATTTAAAGTGTGCCTAAAGAAACGTGAAAGTCACGCATAATATATAAGACCTATAACCTCGTATAAGTCTGGTCACTTTGAACTAAATCATTAATTTTATGCTCCGTGTGTAACCATTCCTTTCATAAATTTTCCTAGTGTTACCCAAAATATTTGATCCGATGTTGAACAATTACTATCACATAAAAGGTCGGCTAGAATTGAATGATAGATAATAAATAGGTTAATTTCTGGTGAATGCGACAAAGTCACAAATACGTAAATATTTTATGCAAAAGTGAAATAAAGGTTATTTTGAGACTTATTGGAAAGAAGTCACGTATCCCCTAGCAATAAAACCAAGGAAAGATGAACGGTGTTGGAAACAAACAACGATTCACTTCAATCCACACGACGTATCCTGCCGATTAGCCCTCAACTACCAATTCACTCGCAGCGCTCGTACCCAATGCAATCGCAAAAAAAAGCGGAAACTGTCTCTCAGTACCCGCGGGGCTACTTTCGGAATGAGAGATCGATAATAAAAAATAAAATAAAATATAAGGAAACAAAAACCGTAACGGAGGCGCGTTTGGACCGACGTGCGTATTAATATACATAATGAAGTTACCATGACGAGCCCCGGTGTGCGTGGGATTGAGAGGAACACACATTTTTCTGTCGGGTTTATTCACCGAAGCCAGCGGGAGATGGGAATGAGGGAGGTTGGGAGAGAGAGAGAGAGAGAGAAATGAGGATGGCGGGGTTGAGTGGGAGGCCGAGTTGGATACGGCTTTGCATAGAGTGCGAAGAGGGGTGGGTACAAGGAGGGAGAGGAAGTGGAGAGAGAAACGAGGAGAAGAGAGGGAGAGGGGGAGGGTAGCGAGGGAAAAGCGAGGGGTGAAGAGAAGAGGCGGAAGGGGAGGGGAGATGTGAAAGGAGGGGAGGGAACGAAGAGGACCAAGTGGAAATTTTCATCCTGTGAATAAGTTCCGCAGGAATAGTAAATATTTTTCATACGGAAAGGACTGGGGGAGTACGTAAATGGGAAACGCGATATGAATGCTTGAGTCTCGCGTAAGGGAAGGATATAAAGTGCAAAAGAACGCTCCCATAGAAACAAAAGGATAGATAGGCACAAATAGTTAATAACGTAAACGAGAACATATACCTCATAAGATAGACTTCGAGGTGCGAGATTTGGAAATATCGGATATTCGGAAAGCACCAAAGAACGAAAACTTAAGCTTTAGAGTCATAAACTTCCGTCATCAAGGGATGAAATTATGTTTTTCACGTGCATCCTTACGGATTTAGGATGGGCATAGTGATAATGTACAGTCAGATTTAGGATGGGCGCAGTAATATATTGAGCCTTGTGAGTTTCCTTCTCTTTTGATGTATATAAAGGTCATTTTCCTCAAAAACAATCCGTCAACATAACTGCTATTACGGTAAATATCAGCAAGATAGTGCCAAAAATACCCGGCCTCTTAACCCATTTCACTCCTTGTTTATTTTGCGTGCGGAATGCCACAAGAAATTTCTGCCGATGCTGAGTGCTCTGACGAATCTGAAATCGGTGTCATTCTTCATCAGTAATGATTCACTGTACAAAGAGGACCTGGGAGGTTCCGGGTTTCACCGGGACTGCACCTCATCTGCACCATACCACGGGAAGAAGGATTTCATCTCCGTTGGACGCACTATGAGATGCGGCCGGAGGGAATGGAACCAGGCATGTGTGCAGCGCCGGAACCCGGAAGCTCTTGCTTGTGACGGTTCGCGAATGTTGGAACAGTAGCAGTTTCGAGTCATGCTTATCTCATCCTCTTTGCTTATTCCTTCGTTGATAACCTCTATCTCTGTAAATCGTAATAAGCTTATCTAACATAGAAACAAAGTAATAATATTCGTCGTAGTGTACAGCTATTTTGCAATTTTAATTATGACAAATCATTATCACACGTTTCGTTAGATTTTGACATCTGAATTTTTAGTTCGGAAAATTGCAAACAAGTTTCGGTTACAAAAATCCCTCCACTGAATTGTAAGTAAAGAGAAGGTTAAGGTAAAGAAATGCTCGTCATTGTGGCGCTATACTATGTACCTTTATGGTTTCTTTTGGACATTTTCTGATATAGAAAAGACGTGCCTACAACTTTGTAAACAGAATCAGGAACGTAACAATTTAATATTACTTATTATGATTATATTCACTTTGTCAAGGATGGGCTAAAGTGTACAAATGAATTATGAATGGTTATAGCACAGATTGTTTAAGACATCATCCGTTAAGGAAAAAGATATCGGGCTTTTATCGCATTTTTTCATGCTAAATTAACTGAAGTTCAGGGTGAAAGGGGCTCGGAAATTAATAGAATAATCCATAACGATCACCCAAAAATTCGTGAAATATCTTTTAGTTACTTAAAAAAATAATAAAATCTCTTTTAAAAAGTTATAATTGTATAATAATAAATTTAATGTCAAAGTATGCATTTTGATTTCTGCCAAAAGTTCAACTGAATAAAAAAGAACATATGCTTGAACATTTTCCACATGTTTAAATCACTATCGTTGAAAGATTCGTTTCACCACCAACAAAAAACACACCATTTTTTTAAGTTTAGCACATGTGATGCTGTAATTTCTATGAGCAATATTAAAAATATTATTAATGATGGAGGCTGACTGTAAAATATTAAGTTTTGAAGATTCCGAATAATACGCGTGATTAAAAATTTTCTAACGCAAATTTGTGTAATTAATACAGCAATCTTTTCATTAAATCCCTGCCTTCGTGATCTCTTCGTCATTATAACCTTCAAAATGTCGTACAAATATTAGTTTTCTCCTTCAGATGTAAAGAAGTAAGGTAAAAATAAGGGGTGTATCCGGAATCGAATAAGGACTTATTTTAACATACAGTATAACGTATTTTTCAAGCAGAGTGACAATTATAAGTGTAGTGCTGGTTTGTCAGTGTTTCTTTACCTACCTTATCTACTAGATTACCTAAAATAAAATAGTAATAATTTCAATTTTAAAGCTGGATTGTCTGCTTCATGAGAATTTTATTCCATTTGTTAATTTAGATGCATCATTTGTACCGATCTGCAATGCTACAACAGAAATCCCTTGGTTTTGAAAATTAGTCGAAACATATTAGTCGAAAACGTAAGTGACCGAAACGGTTGCTATGGAAGGAGTAACTAGTGGTAGAGAAAGAAATCGAGTTAGGTTCGTCAGAAAATGGAGGCACTAAATGAAACCCCGGGGGGGGGGAGCTTAAAATATCAGAAAGGGAGTAAGAAGGGGTGTGCACGTACGTGCACAAGAGGCAGCAGAGTGGTCAGTAGAATTGAGGAAGACCGTTGACACAGTCGACTGATCCAATTTCCACATCGCCCGTGAGCTTCACTTTCTCTCCCATCTCTCCAACCACCATGGAAATTCACTCATTCCGCCACCCTTACACACCTCTACGGTTGGTTCCCTGCCAGCTCCAAGCTCCCTCGGCGCATGTCACAGAAGCCAATGGGGGTCCATAAACCCGCCAAAGTTGACCAATCAGAAAGGAATTAATTTCCCTCTCCATCCCCCACTCTCAAAAACCTCCCTCAATTATTTCCCCTATGCCCTTCCAACCCTTCTTCTCCCTCGAACTCCCCCTCGCACTTCGGTCGTAATGTGGCGTAGCCATGGAGATGGCTGCAGAATCGAAGGGGGAGGGAAATGGGGGAGAACCCTTCCCCGTTGCTATTAGCATACGAAACGACCAGGTCGGGGGGTATGGTGCAGATGAGGTCCTCATTCGGCGGCCATGATATTGGGACCCTCTAATTCACAAAATCCTTTCTACACCATCATCTACAAATTACCCTTCACGCGGCAACAGGGGCGTATACCAAGGGGTCCAGGATATTAGCCATGATAATAATTGCAAATGGGCGAGTATCATGAAAAAAGCAGAATAGATTGTGATTATTGTGACTTTTTAATATGCCTTTACAGCTGATTTTAAAATGACGTTACCAAATGTGATTGGCTTGACGTACCTCTCCTCTCAATCATTCCTTTGGATTATCTAATGTTTGTAAGTATACATTTTTACACCTCCGATTATGAGAATAATCATATGAGTTCTAGCTCTTCTCACAATCATCCTGGGTTCTTGCTCCATAGTTACATTCCCTCACATTAAAAATGAAAAAAATAGTAACTTTGTGATTCCACAGAAAATATATTACGATACCACCTAGGTTTCGATGTTCAAAGTCATCTTTTTTTCATTTCCAACATGAATCGATTCCATAAAGTTACACCGGAAATCGTCAATTACACTCACATTACTTTCACGATTTTATTTGCCCTAAAATATATCCAAAGACTCTCCCTTATTATCTTTCATTGTATTTTATAGACGTTTTACTCGCACAGCTTCTTTGCTTTCGTAAGATTTCGATATTTGATGTTTCGTATTTGCCATTATCCATTTGATAGTTCAAAATATTTTGTATTTCTGTCATTCTAATAGACCATGACAGTTTTCACTCTTCTCTTTTTTCCGATGCTTTCCTTTATCATCTATGGCATTCGTAGAATAGAAAACTCGATATATAAATCTTGACTAAGTGCTATAACATTTCAAGGCATACTTTTTGTGCAGTAGGTGAGATAATCTTTTTCAATTAGATAATTTGCTCATGGTTGAATATGTTGTTTCCATTCCCAAACAGAAAAATTTCTCCAACGATTCCAGCTTAAGATTTTTCAAATCTATATTTCCTTGACCTCCTGCTGCCCTGCCACACAATATTGTCTTCCTTTCTTTTACTTTACTTGGTAGTATTTCATCACCTAAACTAATTGCACAAGAAAACCTTTCTCTGCCTTCCTCTGTTTCCATATCCTAAACGAAACGGCTTTTTTTTAAATTACCGGATCCATAATACTACTGTTTTTGCTCAATTTTCTTTGACATTATCCCTGCATACGTCAAAGATGATACTCAAAGTGAGCATTTTTGTCTTTTTCCTTTTATTAAGCTTGCTTTCTCAAATCTGCTTCTGATGTAATTACTCCTGGCCTTCATACAGGCTATGAATCACTCTTCTAATCTCTCACTAATGTTTAATAGTAAGTCCCTTATTACGGTATCGAAATCTCCCCATTGCACCAACGTTTAATTTGAAGTCCCCTTACTACGGTATCGAAGTCTCCCCATAGCACTTTTTCCTTTATTATAGTGGCTGAAGCTAATTTCATCTATATTTTTTAGTAATTATTATTGTTTGGAAACATTTTAATTCTGATCATTTATTCACCTCTACAATGAGGATGTCATTTAAAATATAGACCGTCATTAATTAAGTATAACTTTGCCCATTTTAATGATACTCTACATTGTACTTATTATGCATAGATAAGACCAAGGTCAGTTATGAAAATCAGATTTGATTAAACATTTAGAAAATTCTTAAAAGGCCTCTTCTAGAGAAAATTAATGGAGAGGATCTCGAGTTTGATCATTTTTTCATTATTATTATTATTAGGTAATCTACCGGTTAAGGTAGGTTTTTGGATGGACACAACTATCAAATAAACATTTTGTGACTCCCCACCTAGCAAACTAATCTATATCAGGTCCCTCTTCATCTCGATGTACTTCTTTCCTCCCTTCATCCCGTCCAACATCCCTATCCTGTTCCTACCCTTACCTCGCTTGCCCAACATTCTCCCCTCTATTACCCTCTTCAACATTCCACTACCGCTCAATACGCCTTTCATCCATTTTTCCTGCCTCCATAGGATTTCTCTCAACAAACCCCTCTCCTCCCCCACCATTTCTAGCACTTCCTCATTTGTTTTCCTTTCAGTCCATTTCACCTTCTTCATTCTTCTCCACACCCACATTTCAAAAGCCTCCAATCTACGTCTATCTTCCTGCTTCAGCGACCACGTTTCCGCGCCGTACATAGCTACGCTCCATATCAGAGTTTTTACGAGTCTTGTCTTAACATCCCTACTCAACGTCCCCGTCATCAACTCCCTCCTCCTTGAGAAAGCCTCCTTGCCTAGCGCAATTCTTCTCCTTACGTCCCTACCACTTTGACCGTATTGGTCCAAAACACTTCCGAGATATGTAAACTGCTCTACCTGCTCTATTCTTTCTCCGCCTATTTTAATATTTAGCTTAGCCTTTTTCTTTCTGGAAAATCGCATAACCTTTGTTTTATTAATATTGATTCTCATCCCATATTTATCGCACTGAACCTCCAATTCACTCAACAATGCTTGCTACCCCTTGGCTGACTGAGCAACTAATGCTTGGTCATCAGCAAACCTAACTGATTTTACGAATTCCCCTCCGACTTTCATTCCTACCTCCAGTTCTTCCCATGCCTCTTTAATCATTTCCTCTACATATACGTTGAACAGTACCGGTGACAATGGGCAACCCTGCCTTACACCTCTTCCTAACACTGCCCATCCGGACTCTCCGTTCCCCACTCGCACCTGAGCAGTCTGAGACATGTACAGGTTGCGGATCAGTCTCCTGTCCCTCCAATCCATTCCTATTTTCTGCAATACACGCATTAATTTTTCCCAATTCACTCTATCAAACGCTTTTTCGAAATCTACAAAACAGGCAAAAACGTCCTGATTGTATTCTATATTCCTCTCGACTAGTGATCTCATTACTGCAATGGCATCACGCGTACCTCTTCCTTTCCTGAACCCAAACTGATCATCCCCTAAGTAATCATTTGCCTTACTCTCTATCCTTTTGTTGATGATCCTGAGAATAACTTTAGCTCCGTGGGATATCAAACTTATTGTTCTGTAATCCTCACATGACGAAGCCTTTGCCTTTTTTGGAATAGGAACTAACACCGATCTCACAAAATCTTCCGGCCAGATTCCTTCCTCATAGATACTACGAATCAGTACATATATGGCCTTCTTCCCACCTTTCCCTAACCATTTCAACATTTCTACAGGAATATTGTCCACCCCCACAGCCTTATTTGCTTTCATCTCCTTTAATGCCCTTTCTATTTCATCGTCGAGTATGCCTGGACCTAAGCTATCTTCTTCTACGTCATGTTCCTTTTCTATGTCTAACCTTGTCGGCCTAAGTTCTTTACCATACAGTGTTTCTATATATTCCTTCCATCTCTCTTGGATTTTTCCTGGTTCAACTATTATCTTACCCCATTTATCTTTAACTGTTAGCACAGATCTTGCCTTCTTACTTCCCGATAATAACTTAACCTTGCTGTATAGAGGACCAATTTCACCCTTCTTCTGTAAACTTTCCATATCCTCGCATTGCGTTTTCCACCATTCTTCTTTTGCTTTATTTGTGGCCCTTCTCAATTTATTGTTTAACTCTTTGTACTTCATTTTGCCTAACTCTGTGTTTACATTTTTCCATCTTCTTCTCTCATCCATCTTTGCAATCATCTCATCCGTTACCCATGGTTTCCTTATCCTTTTCCCGTTAACGGTTCCTATAGTGTTTTTAGCGGCTTCCAATATCCCTTTCTTGATACATTCCCATTTTTCTTCGATAGCACTCAGTTCTTTACCGTCATCCATCATTTTCTCTACAGCCTGCTGATACTCCTTCCTCGTTAATCCATTTACTGCTTCTAAATTCCATTTCCTAACCCGCCGCCCTTGCCTTATCTTCTTGAAACGAACATTACATTTCATAACAACTAAATTGTGGTCAGAGTCCGCATCCGCTCCTGGGAAACTGTGCGAATTTATCACACTGTTCCTAAACCTGTGCCTAACCATAATATAATCTAACTGATACCTTTCTGAGTCACCTGGCATTTTCCATGTATACCTACGCCTTTTGTGGTGTCTAAACCATGTGTTAGTGATGACTAACCCCTGTCTCCTGCAGAATTCAATTGCTTTCTCCCCGCGTTCATTCCTCGTGCCTAACCCATAGTCCCCCACCTCACCACCATCTCTTCCTTCGCCTACCGTCGCATTCCAATCCCCCATCACTATCAAATGTTTCCCTGCAGCAACACTCGCGATGATATCCTCTAACTCATCATACACCCTATCGACTTCTTCCTCCTTGTGGTTGCTCGGTGGCATGTATACCTGAATAATGACCAAGTTCGTCGGCTCTGCTTTAATCTCTACGAGTAAAATTCTATCTGTCGCTTGCTCTATGTTGACTACGCTTCTTCCTACCCCTTTATTTAAAATTACGGCGACCCCTCGTTGGCTCTCGTCTCTCTATAATTGTCACTCCAGTAATCCCCGCTATCCTTCCATCTCACCTCGCAGAGGCCTAGAACATCTATGTTACCTCTTTCCATCTCTCGCTTAATATTTTCTAATTTGCCTCTCCTCAACATTGTCCTGACGTTCCAGGTTCCTATTCTTACTACTTTCGCCTTCTTCTGAGTCTTCTGTCCTGCTGAAGTTATTTCTTCCCTGCAAGGGTTTCGTGGGATGACGACCGCGGAAGCCTTGCCTCTCCCGCTGCCGGGCACGACACACGGCCTCTGGGGCCGAGTCCCGTAGTTGCCAGGACTCATATTATCTATTGTGCCCATCATATTTCCCTACAATTGTTAACAAGTTGCATGACTAAGAATGCATGCGTTTTACATTGCTTGAATAAGTTGTGGTTGCAAAACGTTGCAAGTATTTGTGTTCCGCCATTTTGGCAGACAAACCTAAGTAGTATTTAAGTATACTCTTAAGAGCGGGCATGCTTTAGTTTTCAAAAGAATGCACGGATACATATTGAGATATTTTCTATGGCCAAGAATAAATCCTAATGATTCCCATTCGCATTTAGCTTTTGCACCAATTAATTGGCACAAAAAGTTTAAATTTAAAATCCATATGGTAAATATCGAGAAATAAGAAGAAAATGGATATCTTCTTTATAAAAGGCATGCAATGAAATTCGGCAAATTCCCATTACTTGATAAGATACGGCGTATTACAGGTTGCAAAATTCCTGGAACTTGATTAATGTCGGATTTAATAAAGTGGTGGAGTAAGGCCTACTGTGCTCTACTGTGTACGTACTGTGCAGCAGGCAACTGGCAATAGAGACCAAGATTCTAAATCAAGAAATAGTATTGAACTCTTCAAATTCAACCCAGGTAATTTCTCTCAACCAGACCTTTTTCTTGGAAACCCTAGGTGTCATGGACAAGAAACTTGGTACTCTACCTTGTAGAAGTAAATTTTTCATGCGGTAATGAGTGCTAGGTGAAGTTTATTTTCACCCGTAAAACTCTCCTTCGTGATGAATTTTTTCCTGGCCGACGTGAGAAAATTTAGCTTACGTTTGAAATGTTTTGAGAGATCAAAATAAATAAGAAACACTCAGAGGAAATATTTTTATTAATTTCCTATTAAAAAATATTCAGGAATGGGGGAATCACACCTTTTCTAAAAAAAGGAATATGCACAGTAGACGATTAATGCTCTGCACCGTTTAGGTACATTTTGTTAAAATTACTCGTGATATACAAATTAAAGACATATACCAAATAATGAAAACGTATTTGAGAGGCTGAAAAAGGTCATTACTTAGGAAAATCAGATCTAGGCCATTTAATTTAGTCCTTGAATAGTTTCTGGGGCTTCATACTTAATTCAGGGAAATTTATTGAATCGGAAATATTTGAAATTCGTCGCTTACCATAATGTTTCATTATGCACGCCGGTCTGGTGTTTCATATCATCTTGGAAACTCTTAATCCCCTTACTAAAATATATGTGTTGCTATTTATTTTTTTGACTGAGTATCCTCTTGATCATATACAAAGGTATTACTTCTAAATAGTAACACCGAAGAAGTGCGTGATTGTATTGTGGATTCGTAAGCAATACTCAATGAAACTCCTCGACACACGAAGTAGCGCAGTTTTTCTCACAAAGAAGAAGGAGAGCGCCAACGGGTGGTGGCTTTGACACGTGCAAAGGCCATAGTGTGCTTCTTTTTCTCCGATCGAACGCGCGTGTACGGGGGGAGACAAAGCGAGGAAAAATCGAAGAAACATCCCACACCCTCTTTCCTCCTTTCTTTCTTCACACGATACTCATGTAGGCCACTTTCCAGGGGCCACGTGGAGAGAGTTTTCCACGTCCTTGCAGGGTGTAAAATGCTTCAGGAATGTTTCTTGGAGTCGAAGTTTTCCTTTCGGCTTGGAGTAAAAATTGCCCTTAATATTCTGCCTCCACCGTTGACCGCACGATTATGCCCTTTTAGATGCCCGATTTCTTTGATCTAACCACATTTCTCACGCTAAAACTGGGAAAAGATTTTCTTTCCCGCATTAAAAATAAGGAAAAACTTTACTGTTTAAAGCCAAAGACCATTCCCCGACCTCAAAACCCACAAAACCTGTTCTAAATTTTTCCCATAACGTCGTCTTGCGAATTTCTGTTTGTTCTGCACATGGCGGTCGTTAATGTTGAAGGAATGTTATGGGTAATTTAACGATTCGCGGAGCTACATTCGAATGGAAAATGTACAAGCAATAAAGTTTATTATCATGTCCATGTAATCTCACACGAGGACATATAAAAAGAGTTGAGTAGGCTCTCCAGTTAAAGGAAGATTACAAGTCTCTCTCGCGGGAAACTGTTTTCCATACTATGCCTTCGGTTCTATAAGGATAAAATGGAAACTAGTGCAATTGTAGTAAGATAGACGAGCTGATTCAGCAGTGAACGGCTTGGGAAAGAAATTTCTCCACATTGTAGCTGAAGACGATTGCTTTGTAAACAAGGACTAAACCTGATTTATTTTTTTTTTAATTACTTAGTTATAATCTCTGATACTCAATAAATGATTTGTTTTTCAATCAAAAGAAAGAAACCTTTTTCCAACAGTCCTCAAAGTGTAACAAAATTAATATGGAAACGAGAATTCTCGCTAAATACTAATATATCTCATATGTACAGTGCAATAAAAATTAGCCGATCTGAGGATGAAATATTTTTTGTAATTATAAATTAAAAATAATTCTTTAAAAATATCAAAAAGATGAAAAGTTTTAGCAACAATTCGCACCAAATATTAAAAATAAGTATTTGTCCCTTCAGGTGGTCAAAGAAGTATTTTTACATCAACAGTCATGAATCGCATTTATTAATACATCGGCATTATCATATTGAGGGGGTATTATCATTAGGGGTTAGGTGGAAGAAGGGACTATCTCAGTCTCAATCTCGCCCCAATAAAGACACTTTATTATTATTATTATTATTATTGATACATAGATTCAAAACTTTTAATCTGTATCCATGAGATGCCATTTCATCTCGCGACCATTTCTGTTTTCATTCGTAATCACGGATTTAATTTTACCCTGATAAGATGCCAATTAATTCCACGGAACTTATCGATTTCGTTATATAATTGTTTGCCCTTGTGGGAAACAATGATGCGAGAAGCTACCGAATGATATACTCTTTCGTATATGCCATACTACCTATTGAAATATAGACTAAAAAAGAGAGATGTTCTATATAGAGATGTTTTGATAGAATATGCCGATTCAGAGCGTAAACGGATGACACACATGCAGTTTTCGGAAGGCTGGTGGCCATCTCGATATATTTTCAAAAGAATGCCACTTCGCGCATGAGAATTCAAAATACAGATATTTTTCTTTTGACAACAGTCCGTCTCAAAAAAGCAGAGAATTTCTAGAACCACATCCTGAACATTAAATACAAGATGATTTTAGCGATGTTTCGTTGGAGGGTTATCCTTAAAATATTCTCTATGTATGAATAAACTACATGGACTCGCATATGGATTTTTGGCTCTGAGAAAATAAAAATTACTGAGATTGTTTTCCGTCTCAATATTAAATAGGGAATGTTTTCCTTGAAAATCGCTGATTGATCAGGGACTAACGGAATTCTAACTCTAATTCGTTGACCATGATTGATAAATGCTGCATAAAGATGCACTAAACACACAAGCGCCACGTCTTACTCTTATTATACAAACATTTGAGTCTTACAAAAGTTGAATTATTTCCTTATATTTCATGACGGGTTTAATGCTTTACCATGATTCGGACTTAGATTTCTTTCTTTTTTTGGGTATTATTTCTTCTAAAGACCGATGTCAGCGGGAAATTATAATTTTCATTTGATCTCATCCCTTTCCATGGACTGCAGGCCCCTGAAGAATATCTCATGGCACCCTGTATTTGGAGAAACGAGGAGCGGGGTGTTTACATGCATTTTACTGTCTTGGTGCCGACACTCTCTCAACCTATCTACTCCTCCCCTCTCTTCAAACCCTCGGCAATTGAATATCAAAAGCAATTCCATGCGACAACACTCTCTTACTCCCCACTAGCAATAGTGGTAGATAAAAGGACGGACGAATTGGGTTTTAAAGATCGGTTAATGGCGCAAAGGGATATCTGAGTGTGTATGCGTGTGAGTGAAGGGGGAATTCCGAATGATTCGAGATGTCGGAGGAGATGGGGTAACACAAGGGTGCTTTAAGTCCTAGAGGCGACGTGCAGTGTTCACTCCTAAAAGTAGGCAAACAAAAGAGGCCGTCGGTTTTCGATATGGGATTTGGGAGAAGCCAGTTACTCGCACGTGCAGTCAGTTCTAGCTTGCGTGTAAAAATATTTTCATTTCGTTAAAATCTCGTTATTAAATTGTCACCTTACCTTCCTCAGTACGCTCAACGTATGCAGCCTACCGAAAAATATTTTAACATTTAATCATCAATCACACTTAATTGCTGAAACGATCCTTTTATTATTGGATGTATTAGATCGAAAATCCAACCATCTTCTAGCTAGTAGCTAATGTTCGACTCCTCTCTAGTCCACGAACAGTTGTTGCAATCAAATAATAGAAGCTCACAACAGAATATCTTGAAAGCATATTTCAATGTGTGTTACCGTAGAGGAAGTATTTCATTTTCAATCTATATTGATACGCTAAGTAAAAAAAATGAAGAGGATGCTGTTTCATTTCATCTTGAATACCTTAGCAGGTATTTGGGACATGCTGTTGAAAGTGTCAATTTAGAAATATGGTGAAGCATAAAGAAAATCTGCTAAGTAGGTAGAAAATTGCTGTGGAAAGATAGCATGTATTATACGAGTATCTTCACAATTATCATACAGATTTGGATAAAAGGCTACCTAATCATGAGAAGAGCAAGTCAAACTGTTTTTCATATTAGTAGAAGCGTCTGACACCCTTGACCACTTGTGCCATTAGAAAAGTATACTATTTTTCCGGGAGGCAGAAAAAAAAAATATATATATATGTATGTATCTGTGTGTATAGGTTCTGTGGACTAGTCTTAGTGAAACGTGTCAAGGGGTCTACAGTTTAATGTGTCGACGACGAAATATACGTGCTTGTGTACCATTAAAAGATGTACGTTATTGTGCGAGAAATTCTTTTCGCAAGGAACACTATTAATATTGGTATCACTGAGGATAGCACCAAATAAAAGTTGGAAAGCAATAAAGACCTCTAACCACGGGATTACTGCCTGTTGTGTCAGTTTGTAAGCATTGATATGGCCACGAGATGAAATACAACTTCTTTATGCCACCTCCTAACCACATAAAATAATATTGGAAATAGTGTTCGCCCAAATCATTAATTATAAGACCTAATTACGTACCATTGAGCTTTTCTTCGCGATTTTTCATTCGCGCAGAATTTTTGGTTGAGTAGCAACTCTGTGAAAAACTAACTACCGCTTTCATCCAGTTCCTTTACACTGTCATAGCTCATTAAATACCTATTGTAGCAAGGCATTGGAAGAATTACCATAGGAAAACAAGCAGCCCTATGCTACGGGGTCATCAAGCCTGCGTATTGTCAACGTAGGCTTGGTATGTTAAGTAATATTTCGCAAAAATAGTCCTTAGCCATTCAGAGTGAGCAGAATAATCGGTAAAACGGCTTTAAATTACTGTCATTTCGGTAGAGCATAATGAGGTTTGTGCTAATGATATCAAGAAACCAAAATGCATATGTAACTATATTCTGCGACCATTGTAAGTATTGATCAAACACTACTGCTTCATCAGCCATGTCATCAGATGGCAATAACATAATCGTGGTGTTGGAACAAAAAAACTTCTGGTAAATTTACCGCGAATATGTTGCTTCATTCGATACGGAGAAATGCATCAAGGTTTAGAAAAATAATGCGTTGCTGGTGAATGTCTATATTGGGTAAATCGTAAATGCAAAGAAACGATCAATCACATAAAAGAGAAACTTTTTTTTACGCGTACATAGGACGCAGTTCCTTTCCCACGCCTCCCCCTCCTCCGAGGCGGGGATCGTCAATTAAGGAAACCCGGGGCCACACACGGGGGAGCAAGAGGCCTGGGAGCAAAGGAAACTAGCCACCAAGAGCATAGGGATATGTAACGGGAGGGTTAGGCCATAGAGGTGGTAGCGGGGATGGAATGAGAGGTGGCGGGGCATGACTCTGACTGATGTGAGGAAGGATGGGGCGGGAGGGGGACGCGGGAGGACGTCGCGCTGGGATGCATGCGGTCGGACACGTGGCGGCGACGCCTTCCATCCCCTCCCCCACTCCACCAACCCCCTTGCTCCCTCGTCCCCCGAGTCACGGCAAACCACGGCTGAAGGCGTCGCAAGTGAGGGAGAAGAGGAGGGTGGTTGATGAGAGAAATGGGGGAGCGGACATCTCTCGATGCTTTAATCACCGACTGTGTTCCTCAAAAAAAATGGTCAAAAATTGCAATGGGAAATAGCGGGAGAAAAAGGAAATGAATATTCACAGCTGACACCTGGGTTCACTTGTGACACTGAGTGAATTATTAGTGCCCCAAATTACAACAACGGTAGATCAAACCGTTTGGGTCAAATGAGAGAAACAGACTCCGATAAAGATAGCTTCAAATAATCTTTCTACCCCTGCACTAAGCGCGATCAAAGCAAAAATAAACTTAAGTACGGACAAAAACGATCGCAAAGCCACGACTGCATGCATGATGTTTTAATCTGACATTTCCATCAGGACCACATCGCATTCATGATGGCGTCCTACCTGACACACGCTCCCGTGGCGGCTCAAAGATATAAAGTAGACATTGACGACCTTTGGAAACTAGAATACGTATTTTGTTCATTGGATTCAACATTGTGATGAATACAATTAGGGAAAACATCTCGTGTTTAGCGAAATCACCGTAGCCTAGCAGATACGCACCCGTAAGTACGATGCAATCAGGACAGTGGGTCGAACCGCTGGTTATGGAGAGAGAGCCCTCGGATTGAATTCTGCTGACGCCTCTCAGCATCCCAAGTTTCACGCTATCCGGGTGAAAGTTTGGTTGACAGATCTTTCTGGGAATCTGCAGGTGACACAGGGTATTGAGTTGAATGATTGAATTGAGCACCATACATTAGCATATGAAATTCAGACACCGTAGGCCTTAACACATGATGGGCCCATTACTCACCCATCAGGCCAACCTTTGGATTGTTGATTCTTGTGGCAGTAGGAACGCCTCTGCCAGGCGAAGTTTAATTATTTAAATTTTTTTTCAGTAATTCAGGTAAAGGCATTAGAAGGAAAATTGCATTTATAAAATAAAAAGATGCAGGAAGAAAGAAATTTAATATACCAATGCTAAGTAAAGATAAGAAGAAAAATTGTTAACGACTTAATATGGAGCGTAGTTCTGTGTGGATCCATTGAGCAATCCTTGAGTAAGGGATTGTCTTTGAGATTTTGGTAGGAAGAAGATATAATGAAACAATCTGGACGGAGAGAAGACAAACGACTAAAGTAAAATATGATAAGAAAAGAGGAAGTTGCTTGACGAAATGCGATGGTAGAACAAGTGGGGGAAATACTGTGAGGTATGTTAGACATAGTAACAGAATTAGACAATGTTGAGCGAAAGCGGACTGAAGAAGAATGAGAGAAGTTTTTGACTGGCGGAAAGGCGACTAGAAAGTATAAAGAACTGAAGAAAGAAGTAATATAGAGGAAGTAAGAGGAAGTGTACATGAAAAATAATGTTGATAGATGTTAGGAACCGTCTATATTTAGTATTTCAAAGGTAGATTACCTATGACGATGGGTTTTGACGGACTAATTCCACTTATAGAGCTATGTCCTCATAGGTACTACTCCGCAAGAAGAATGGATGCATACTGACACTTGCAATTAAGGTATAAATTGCTCAAAACATCGGTTGACGCCTGATGAGGCTCCCGTTGACAGCTTTACACGGTACGAGTGTTCTGCTTGCCTTAAGCCTCAACAAGAGGCAATGGTCTCGTTGTTTTGAGCACGTCACCTCGATAATTTCAAACGCATAACGTAGACTGGTGTGGTCGCATTATATCGCCTGCACTAGCTACCATTTCCACTTAAGCCTGAATATCGAATTAATCTGAAGAGTATCCGAGTATGCGAATAAACCAGATTTAAAAAAATTCTTTCTCTTCTAGACGACTTCCCAACAGCAATATTATCTGACATGCGACTCAAGTTCTAGAGTACAATCAAGTTAGTCGTCCTTAATAATGTATTATATCCGTTAACACAATATGAAGGGAAAACTAAACTTTAACGGTAAGGGTCGGCATATACGGGAAACTGTTGAGCAGCTCAAGATGGATGGATTTGTGCTGATCTTGCGCTCAATCTCTCATCTAATTTTGCTATAACACAATGTATACGAGCCGTATCATTCAGCCAAAAACATCTTCTTGCTTGCTTTATAATATCACCCAGTAAATTACTCTGATGTACCTTTAGATCCTAGAGATATAGGCAAGAGTGACTGGCTGTTGATTTTACGCATTCTCATTAATAAATGGAATGAGGGACGGTTCGTAAGACTGTTCTGCTTTCCTTCGAATAGTAAAAGAAACAATAATTTGTGGAGTGTTTAATACCGAGACCATTGAATTTAACTCTTCTGTTCCACAGTGCTCAACCGGATCGAGAAAATTACCTCCGACTTATGAAATGCGAACGTCGCAATCCAGAAGCGGATTAAGATTTCGTTATAATTTCCCGCTTAATATCTTCCCCTAACTATAAATTAACTGCAATAAATCTGAATTCCTCATATAGTAAAATCGTTCATTGGCCTACATTAAAACTCTATTATTGCACTTCCACTTTTTAAGATCGAGTTCGTTTCTTAAATTGCCATTGCAGGAGACAGAATTTCGTCGCATGGATACATTACTTGGGATTTCTTCATCGGAAAAACACTATTTGTAATATTATAAGGATAAATACCTAAAGATGAACGTGATTCCTATGGGAACAACTTTCCACTTTTGTTCATTCGGGTCATGTGATTTATTAAACAAATAGACCATTAAAACTTTTATAATTATTATGAAAATGAGCTTTCAAAAGATTCAACCTTTTTCTCCTTGAAAGTTGTCTTACAAAAAAAATGAATATCATAACAATCGAATTACCACAAGAATTAGCGCTAAATTGTACTTCCATAGTACGATCCGTCTATTGCTAGGAGGAATATGATCTGACTTCAACTTAAAAATTGTTTCAGTTTAGCATAGATACGAAAAAACGCAATGACATGAATCCGAAAAAAGTCTGATTTATCCCGTTAAACGAATGTCCCTTGGAAACATGCCGTATAGGTGTACATGTAGCGTACGTAAGAAACAATGTTTTAGTTTAGAGTTTTATTGCGAAAAATAAATCATTTCTTAATAACTAAGCTACAGCCTATATGTTCCATTATTATCTAATCCTACGATGGCTAATTAAAAACCGATATGATAGTTACTGATAAAGAAGTTGATCCGAACAACAAAGTGTTTGATCACATTACGTGAATTATAGCGAAAATTACAATGGCAAATACAATTCACCTTATCTTTAATCAACAATTCATATTTGAGGATCATAGCAGATGCCTGAAAACTTAAAAATAGCCCACAAAAGAGTACACATTTCTTCGTTGAAAATCTTCCAGATATGTCTAAAACACGTTTTGCTAAATGTCTCCAAAATAATTGGCGCCACTTTGACTTCTACTGACCTCTTTTTTTTCAAATATCAAATTTTTCTCTTCAAAATAAAAATCTATGCTATGGGGTTTTGAGATTGATTCTGAGAGAGAGATTGTTAACTATTAAATAGAAGTGAGCATGTGGTCGCTTAACGCTGTCTGCTTATGAAATACATATGCCAATCCAAAAGTTGCTGATTAAAATACCGTCACACACATGAATGTTTTATCGATCTCAGAGATTTAACTGGTTTTGAATTAAATGCTTTAACATAACCTTAACCGCTGGTACACCTAAAATGGGAAACTATTTCCGAACAAATATGACATCACACATATGTCATAGTTTGACTATTTTCGACTTATTCTCAGAAGATTAGAAATTCTCGATTGGTTAACACACCCATCGGTTTCCAGCGATGTTTGATCGGGTTTAATCGGTGTGTCTCATCACTATGAGATTCTAATTCTATTCCCATAAAGAAAAGTCCCCAATTGGATCATTAAGTCTGAGGGCATACAAAGCAGGGTAAAACTGATGAGGAGACAACTTGGTTCAACCGGAAAGATTACGACCGGTATCCTTTTTTTTTTGTTAATCCCTTCGGTGGCGAAGGAGAAGGGAATCCAAGTCATGAATAATGCAGGTCCTGTCTCAAGAAGTCTTCGGTTTAGGAAAAGCACTGAAGAGTTAATGGGCGAGATGAAATTAGTAGCGTTAAGTCGCGTTTGTCTCTTCTGCTTCTCTTTCGCACCCAGCCCCCTTTCCCCCCTTCCCCCTAAGCGTTTGACACTGTCTCATGAAAACCTCTTCTTTCTCCCCTTCGTTCATCTGGAGGGTGATGATTACCGCACAGTGTGCGAGGCGGTTTGATAGAAGGGGCGGGAAGGAAAAAAAAAAGCTCATCGCTCCCGCACAAACCACCCCATCAAGCATAAATTAAGACGACCGGAGTTGAATAGGAAAAATAATCAATTTCAATTTTCTTACATTAGACACAAATCCGATTTTTAAGGTGTAAAATAAAATTAATGAGTGTTTCCGAGGTACTGACGTGGGAAAAATGTTTGCACTTAACGGCCACTTCGTATTTCGGGATCCGGCTTGGCATTTGAAAAATGTTCCTGGAGATGAAATACTGAATGGTAGCCGTAAAATCTATTTCAGAAATTTTTCCTTCCCTCTAGGAGTTTTCATCTGGTTTACTCCATTATTTGTGTAAGTACATTAGGCTAACATCAGGACGAAGGAATATTCGCAGGTTAGAAACCGCTTCAGAGGTATAGCTGTTATATATGTATTCACCCTTTTAACATGGTTGAATTTATGTAGTAATGTAATCTCAGTTATAAAGTGCCTTAAAAAGAAGTTTTTACTATAATAAATTACGTCAGTATACTTTTAAATAGATTATTCGTCGAAACTCTAACATGAAAAAAGTCCCTGTGGCTATTATTTATACGACAGCACTCGACTCTACAATAGATCATAGGGAGCAAAATAGAATGTCTTCGTAGGAAAATAACCCCAAAAATATTCATTAAAATTGTTATTACGAGAAAATAGATATTAATAATAAAAAAGTAAGGAAAAACTTATTCATATTTAAAATTGGTAACAAGGGGTTGAATAACTCCATTTATTTCGCGTCAAAATCGATGCAAAAATTTGATCCTTTCTTTTTTAATCTATCATTCATCCCGTACGCCAAAATTAATGACTACTTATAACCCGGTGGTATCTATTATATATCAAAGCGAACCTAATCAATGCAAACAATGATATTCTTATCGGGGAGATGCTGAAAAATTGCCTCAAGAGCATGGCTTGAGAGGAATGGTTGAGTAACAAGAGAACTCGATCGTTACATAATTAGGCATCGTCGAGGGGGAGGGGGTAAAGTGTGAGGCTGAGAGGGGAAGATAGAAGGGATTTAAGGACGTTGAATATGGATGCAATGTTCCACTTTGGTTCTGAAGAAGGGAGAACGCCAACCCCTCCAGCGTGACAAACCGGCAGAGGTGGGGAGAGTACCAAGTCGGGCGTCTGCCTATCGAGCGGGCCCTCCTTCTTGGCGGCGGCGGTGGCAGGGGATTTGAAGGATGTTAATGAGGGGAGCTTCAAAGACGCGACACGGAGGAGTCTGCGGAGTGGGGTGGTGATGGGAGAAAAAGCGGGAGGCGTCGAACGGTGGCGTGCAACGGCGCTAAGGATTTAGTTCGGAGGATGAGACGCCGGCAGGAGCAATGGAGAGAGAAAATGGGAAGACATTTGTCTAGTCCGCATTACACTTTCGTACCCACTAAGGAGATGATAATACTTATGAATTAAATGGAGAATATTCAAATAATTTAACAATAAGTTCCATTTATCGCTTAATTTTATTTTACAGTTTCTGTGGTGCTCCATTATTAATGGAGTATTCATTTTATAAATATTACCGTCTTGTTGTTAACGGGCCATCAAGGGTAAAATAATCATTAAAAAATGACACAGGAACTATTGTTATTATTTATAAGTGAAATTATTTTTAAGGTGCAAGGTTTTAATTTCCTACGCATTTACTCAGTTTTTTGTTTTACCACAGCTAAAGAATCACATGCACGTCTTTGAATTAACCGTAGCTAGTAGTGAAAATATGTGAGGTTACTACCATTTGAGCAATGGAGGCAGGTCAAAATATAGGATGAACTGGTCACGGAATTCGAACTCAAAGAGAAAATGTTTTCTGTGACAACAAAATGACTTTGGTGACTCTTTTGAAAGCGGATGGAGGGAGGGCGCATGGAGGCTTTTTTGACTGGGTCAACAGATTACGTCATGCTAGACTTGTAAAATAGTAATATATACATATGTCGATGATATAGCAGTACTCACGAGAGCAATATAACATTTGGACGGCACAGAACACACAAATGAACTGCTTGCAAAATTGACGAGAACAACATATAATATTATGTATGTATGTATATTTGTATATACGTGTGTGTATATACTATATATACATATATGTGTGTTTGTATTTAAAATATATTTATTTATTTATAATGCCATACGTTGCTCCATTGATGACAGTTGATTTTTGAAAATCAAAGTTTTTACTTAGAACTTTATTTTTAGGGATAGCTAAACTTAACGTAGGCTAATCAGAGCAAAACAAAAAAAGGATCCCTATGACGGGGAATGATGTTATTACAATAAATAGCAATATTGTAAAGCCCAGTCTAGAGATTCTGTAACAATTAATTTTTTTTAAATTTTTGTCGCAAAACACTAATTGATATCTAAAAAATTATCTCTTGATCTTGATTAATTTGGATTGTAATTAATGCTATTCATTAGATCCCTGTCTGAATAGTGATCGGAACTATTCACACACAAACAATTTCAAATTCCTTGAAGGTTCCCTCTGATGATTATCGCCAGTTGTCGCAAACCTTGTATAATGGCGTGGCGCAAAATCTAGGACACGACTTTTGTAAGAACACAAAAAAACGCCCTATTTACAGTTTTATAGCAAGAATTAGTACTATTTATCACTGCCCGTTGTTTTTTGGTAGAATTCTAGCAGACTTTAAGACGTCTGTCCGGATAAATAGACCAAACACATGGGATAATGAACATTGAAATGAGGCTAAAGGGAGGTATCACTAGCTCCATTCGTCTGTGTATTCTATTTTTCGTGAATGAACGTTTATTGTGAACGTTTATGCACACATAATTTAATAATATAATTATTATATAACATACATGTAATTTTACACGTATTATCAAAGACATTATGATCATTATATTAGAGAGACGGTGAAAGAGATACATAATTTTAGCCTGCATCACAAGGCAGAGCAGGGATGAGAGGTACATATGTATACAGTGGAATCATAACGCATTCCCTTTGTTGACGTAATGAAATTCTAATTATACTCAGGTTGGAATGGGAGAAGGGTACGCGGAAGGGAGGGAACCCGGGGAGATAGCAAAGGGGAAGGCAGAGGCAATGGGAGGTGTATGGGGGCGGGATTGGGAAGAGCTTCATGGAAAGAGAGTGACAGGGAAGCGGGGGCGCGAGCGAATAAAAGGATGAGGCTATAATATTGAGGCTAACGGAATGGGAAGGAGACGATTCAGTTTAGATCCTTAACGGTTAGGCTTATTGTAAAGAAGAAGATAGTTGGAGAAGTAGGAAAACGGTAAGGACGGGAAGGGGACTTCGAAATACCCAAAGCACCGACCCTCCACCCCTGCGAATAATAATTTATTTCCGGGAGAGGAGGAAACGCGAGGAACTCCTTTATGTACACGGTGCGGTTCGGGTGGTTAAGGCGTGGATGAGAACTGTGAGGATCGATCGCCGCGGGGGGAGGATATATTTTAGCTCGGAAGGTGGGATGAGGGTAAGTTTTCTTTTCTGCCCTGTACTCGGTTTTGTATTCTCGTTACTATCCAATAGGATTTTATTTCTATAATGGAAGATTGACGAGTCGATCATTAGAAGAATTATGTTTATACGAGCAAATAATGCGTGTTTACCAATTATCGGGAGACCAAGAGCTTAAGAAAGAAAGGTGAATGTTCAGAAGAGAGGAAGGGGTATCCGCTTTTTAAGCGTGGAAGTTTAGGGTGAAGGATTAGTGCTAATAGAGGACGGGGTTGGTAGGAAGGGTGAAGGATGGGAACGGAAGATGGCCCCCATTGTCGAGGAGAGCGATAATTTCGGATTAAGGTCCTCATTTGTTTCGTCTCGCTACCCGTTCCACCCCCGACAACACGCCAAAGCCCCCCCCCTCCTTACTCCATGGCGTCCATGATTACCGCCGCGGCGCCAGGTGGCTAATTATTCCTCTGTGGCAGACGTCGTGTTCCTCTCCCCGTTCTCACTACTCTTCCCACCTCCGTCTGATCCCCAATGCCCCGCACTTACCTGGATCACCTCGACGTGCTTCCTCGCGATGCCCCCTTGAAATAACCCTTTCGGCTTTCACCGACGGTGAATTTCAGTCGAGTGCACTAGCCACAGTAATGCAAAAGGATGGATGATCAGGAAAATGTAATCTTTGCGATATATATCTATGGTTTATGTACATGCTTCTTAGTGCAATTCCAAAATCATTACATGTCTCTCCGTCAATTTAAATCACTGTGTCAAAACCTTGAAAAGTACCCTCTTTGTTTTCAATATTTGTCGAAAACTATATCAATTACTCTAGACCTTCAAAACCATTTAAGGATAAAACATCACTCTTCGTAATAAGTTTCGAAATTAAACATCCTCGTCAAGTTACTTAGATCAAAAGTTAAACACTATCAAAATAAAAAAAATATTACTATTAGATAGTGTGTCGTTGAAAGTAGGTCTTGGATGAATATAGACTGATCAACGATACCTTTCTTTGCTTCGCCTGATGAAGTCTTACCTGACACACAGCGCAATAAAAACCCTTTTTCAAACTTTCTTCCTCCATTTATTCCGGCGAATATGCGTTAACTATCCTTTTCCTGCCGCTTCCTCCATTGACTAACGTTCTCCCTTCTATCGCAGTCTTCAATATCCTACCACTAATTAAAGTGCCTTTCACCGATATTTCGTGTCTCCTATGAATCTCTACCATACGTTTTTTCTTTAATCTCGCCACACTTAGTACTTCTTCGTTTGTTTTTCCTTTCTGTTAATTTCAATCAATAATGGAAATTAATTCACATGATATGTACATGGTGCAAATCCTTCGCATCTAAATATATACAATTAATACATAGCCTAAAAATCTTAAATATATACTTCAAACTACACTCTCACGCCCATGCATATCACTCGAAATGGTATGCTCCTAAGAATATCACCCCATAAGAAGGTGCCACGTACCAAATATAAGGGTCATTACCAAGCTATGAATATGATCGAACGTTGTTGAACCCAACGACAAGGCAGAGTATATTCTTCACAGTATATGCAAAAATAGCCCGAAAGGGGTAATGGGAGCAAACTTAGAGCAGCTTATCTTTAGCTAAGTGCTCTTGAAAAGAGTGAATGTCATTAGTAACTAGGAAAAAAATTCATTACTGGTAAGCAGTTGTTGATTACTGGGAATGGTTAAGGCCTATTTTTGTGTGATATCGGAGAGTAAGCCTTGAATCCAGCTGACTATATGAGTCATTGCTTTTCCTCAACTTAACACAGGAAAAAAACCCATATGTATGCGTGTATTTATCGTACACATAGATATACTTACATACAAATATATGCATTTATATGTATGTATACAAGTAAATGCATATGTAATTGTAATAGTGTAAGTAAAGATGAATACACATGTATGTATATTTATGCATAAATATATACAATGCTATTATACAATACAAAAATAAATGACGAATTTTATAAAAATAGGGTGCACTCATACGTATGATGTGCGTAAAACTATAACAGTATGATTAATTTTGTGCGGAAGTCATATATGAGTATAGTCGTATCAGGAATATAAAAGGGCAAGAGGAATTTTACTCCACATTTTCTGTGATAAATTTGTACCTTAATGGCATTAGATTCCACCCTCTAACCACCATGAAGATGGAAATAAAATATATATTACTCGGTTGGAATGAAAATGATTAAAATAATAATTTAAAACTAGCTAAAAAGACCAACAAGAAATGACAATTGACGAAGTTGGAAGATAAATCTAATTAATCACCATCGCATGCGAAGAAAACCTAAGTTTCTTTTCTCCGACAGGTCGGCCAACACACGTACATTTGGCAGGATTGTAACTTAATGCTATGAAATAACAAAAAAAGGAATTAGGAATTAAGTCCCCTAAATACCCTGTTTCAATTGTTTTTTTCCGAAAAAATAAATCCTTACTCTGGACTCCCTCTGTTTAGCATGAGATTCCAATAAGTACGGGTAATCCGCCATAGTTTTTCACAATGTTAATTCTAGCTAAAGATATTTCCTGTAATGAATCTCAACTTGGGTCCAAAGGCACTGCAGTTGCACTCGATTTCATCACAACAATTCTCCAACGAATCGAAATCTACCCTTCACCGGGGAGCGTGAAGGCCGAGCAAAGCAAGCGTGGGAAGCGCGGGGTTTATTGACAAAGTGGTGCACATCATCTTCGTGGAAACGGCAAGAACAACTCCTCCCGTTATACCTTCACCTCACCCACTCAATCACCCCGGCCTCTTATTTTCTTTCTCTCCTCCCCTCCGTCTCCCGGTGGGCCAAAGAGGTCCCAGGGGTCTGCGACCGCCACTGGTCATTAGCGGTAATGGCGAAAGGCCCTTGAAAGCCCTCTCTCTTTCTCTCCCCCACTCTCTCTCTCTCTCCCCTCTCCTGTTATCGACGTTCCGAGTCCCTTCCCTCCTCGACCCTTGGCCTCCTACTCCGCTGCCGTTCCTCTCTTCCCTTCATCCCCCGAAACAAAACAAGGCCTCTCTCTTCCTACTCCGGAAACATCATGAAGACGCACCTCTCGAAAGCAAACATTCTGAATGGTTCTCCTCGTGGGAGGTTTATCAGGACTCGTTTGAGGAAAGTTTTCGGCGAAATCGACGATTCCGTAAGCACGATAACAGAAATTATATCAACAGGGAACATCGTGACGTGTGGCAAAGCCATGATTGAAATAGCTATAACGTTCCATTCACTTTGTTATTATCTCAACTAGATCTCCTCGAAGCCCTAAATCCTTATCTATTCCTTAGACACGAAATACCCGGAATGTGGCGAACTGTCTTCCTGATTTTCTCGAATTTGACTGCAGTTTTTGATTGCATTTGATTCAGCGTCCCGAAGTTACTTGCTGCAAATTTCCAACTTTTGTCGAATCAATTGAGTGGTTTTTCTATAGTTACGGGGTGGTTATTCAAAATGTTTTATTTTTTTTAATGTTTCTGAATATCAATTTGTGCGCTAGATTCATTTATTAAGAATGAGAATTTAGAATTTCAATCCATTCTAGGACACTATTCGTAATGTGCAAAGAAATGATAACATGATGATGAGTGAATATAATCTAGTTTTTATGCCTTTCAATAAAATTAACCGTAAATAACTTTCAATAGAACTCATAAAAATAACTTATAATAATTATAGCCTAATTTCATGTTAAAAATCTATATTTATTCTTCTGAATTTTTATCTGGTATTTAAAACTTAAGATTTTACTAGACCGCCAATTCCGAAGAAATTCCGTTTTACTTGTGTGTTCAATTGAGTATGGCTTATGGTGACACCTGAGTTTATAAAAGTAAAATGTGCATTAAACTACATGATCTTAGATGCAATATTTTAATAAATTTCGTTCAACGGACATGACAAGATAATTTAATATGTTGTACCGTCATTAATGAATTTTGAAATAATAACGTACATTAAACTGAACTCCAAGATAGGAGGTATTTTTCTTAGCGACTTTCCCTCTTCGTTCAGAGATACAATTTTTTCAAAGACGAACTTAATTCACTATACAATGAAATCAGCTAAGGAAAAACGAGTTTTCTGCAATTTGAAACACGTCACTAATTTCATTACGAAATTGTCAAAGCCGAGTTAGCATCTAGAATCCGACTATAAAATTTCTCTTTTCCTAATTAGGTATACCTAAATATCAGTCGATCCTTCACTAAGATTACTGTATTTTAAAATAAATAAAGCTCCTTTTGGGTTTGGCCGGATGAGTCAAATTTTGTTAGTTAATGATGAATTGGATAACTTTAATATATTTAATCCTGGTGAATCTCATTTAAATGTTTTTTTTTGCTAGTGTAAAACTCATAATACCTTAATGAAATATTTTAACGGAAATAACACAGGTGGTAAAATTTCAAAGATATATTCGAACAATAATAAAGACTGTAAACCCAGTAAAATAAATTTATCTTCTGCTTTTGACAATTAAATTCGGGTTGCAGAAGTATTTTTAACAATAAATGATAAATTAAGTTTAAATTCATATTCATAATAAGGTAGTTTAAACCTGTTCGAAATATTTACCGCGCGATACTCCACCCGATTGTCTTTCCGTGAAAATACGCCAGCTGCAATGTTTGTAAATGTGTTTTCTCATACAAAAGGTGAATCAACACCATTATACCGCGTCAGAGCTCCCGCCGATGATCGTACAGATGGCGTCGGCCCAATCCCTTCCCTCGCAGTTGCAGAGCAGGCGCTGTTTGCTGGAGGACACCAGCTCGATCGTCCGCGCCACCTCGTGGTCGCCCAGGCACAACGTGCGTACTTACGGCATTACGCAAAATTTTATTATTAATGTTTTAATATTGATAATGCCTCCTCTCACAAAACCTGATCGGACTATGTTCACCCTCAATTAAGGTTGGCTTGATACTGTAACATTGTAGGCATAAATATTCGCAGGCCTAGAGATAAAAAATTTGGTTTGGAATGTATTAAGAGATATTAAAAGTTAAGGACTTTTCTAAACTACTGATCAGACTCCAACGTTTACATTACCAAGAGTGAGTGACCAGGTCAAACAAACTAGATCGCCCAACTTGAGCCAACACTCTTTCTCAAAATTTTGACAATAACATATAAATTAATTTTGCACATGGTTCGTTAAATCTAACACTATGACCACATCAAATTATTTAAGGAAATAAAACGCTGGCTACCTACTCTTCTGCCATGATTGAATTTTCTCGGATTGAGCCATAGTTTTTAAAAATCCTCTGTCAGGTAGGTGACCTCTGTTGTGACTTAATGTCGTGACGTGCAAATCACATTATGTAACATTCTGTAGGAGATGTTAAGGTGTGATAATCAATTTTATAATGCCACAATCCACACTCCAGTGGTGGCTTGCAGGGTAATAAAATAAGAAAAAAATTATATTTAAATCCAGCCGTTAGCATGAAATCTATTTATTACTATCAGTGAGACAGAATTGCAATCAGCCCCCCTTCCCTCCTACCTTATCAATTAAAGATCGAATACCTCAGGTCAGACCTTAGGAAAAGTCAGACACCTTTGGGAATACGTTTATTTGTGACATTCTACGCTGCAATCTTTATACGTCTGTCTTTTTCGCACAAGATTTTTTGATTTCTCGTTGAAAATTTATTCCTTATTTTCTATAATGAGAAGAGATTTACCAAAATTATTTTTTGAAGAGAAACGTATCATGTATCCCTATTGGGTGAAAATGTCACTTAATCTCCTAAACACTGAAATTCACAATTGTTTATATGTGTTTCCGTATGCCATTTTTCAAAGTAACGTCCTCAGTGCATTGAAAAAGCAAAGTCTTAGTGAAATTTTCGCAGTTTTTCTCCATCTATGATCGATCGATGATATTTGTCAATTAAAAAAAAATACATTCTTGGCTGTGAAAATGGAAAATTAGTGAACGTGTCCGTTAACGTTTACGTTTCTATAACCGTTTAACTTCTGAAGTGGTTTAAAGAACTATAGCCGCAAGATATTTTTAGAAAAACAAGCGTTAAATCAATAACATGAATTCGCGGTGGGAATACGAGCATTATATCATACACAGAGGGCGCTTATGGCAAAGATTCATAATTCTTTTTATCAATGAAGGTTTTGCATATTTTCTGATGAGTAATCTGCAATAATAATTTACTTCGCGAAATCTACCCATAGTGTGATCAGTAGAGGATTTTAAAGTGTCGTATAATGTAGTTCATTCTGGCGAAGATATTCATTGATTGGTTATATCATCAATAAAGTTAAAGGTACAGCTTAACAATTTAAATTTGAATTCTTCTTCAACACTCTTTTAAGCAGAAGAAGATGGCTGTATGAGTATCTTTTATATTGTTTGTGAGTCAAGAGATAAGGTTCTCAGAGCCGTGCAATTTGCGATAAAAAATCTTGGTATTCAAAATGTCTCAAGGCCAGTCTCTTGTACAAATTAATCCGCTCCACTTTTCACGCAACTACACTTTGCGTGCTGCACTTTGTCTAAAGTTTAATCTACTTCGTCTACATACTTTAGGGTTGAAAAATATAACTTTACTCCCAAGTGGCCCTTCTCGGCGATTCAACGAGAGCACTTTATCAAGGGCGGGTTCAGAGAATATTCCAACACGGGCCGTGGTCGTCAGCCGATGAATTTTCCCCTGGCGGGCGATTACGGCGTCCAAGGATTGAAACTACAATGATGTGTCCCCGCATCCTTTGCATTTGACTCCAAATGCCTCCCTCCCCCCTCCTCTCATCCCCTTTCTGATTTCCGGAACGGGATTCTCGTAACTGTTCCCTTAGCCCAGCGAAATGAAATAGAAACGCAAACCGTTCCTTCGTGCCAGTCCTCGAGACAACTCCGCCGTGGGTTACCCCACCAATCCGCCGCCTGCTCCCACGTGGTTCCAGCCAGCGTGCATTCACACAAGCACCAGCGAACACACCCTCAAGCTCACACATTCACGTTAACACATGCACAATACCCATGCCCACGCGCACACATACAATCGCTCGCACACACAAATACACACACACATATACCAAGCCTAGAGACACACCTACACACATTCCCTCCATCCTTCCACAAAACCTCATAAATATTTCACGTCCTGCAGCGGATACGAAGGGGTCCTCTTCCTCCTCTCTTTCCTCCCCTCCCCTTCCAACCATTCCATCCCTCCCTTCTCCTTGGCCGGAAGGAGAGGTCCAAAAGTGCGGGAAGGGGGTGGGGTGGCGTGGGGCGCGGTGGGTTAAAGGGGAGGTTAGAAGTATGTGTGTGTAGGAGCATGGTCTCCCTACTTCACTCCCTAGTCGCTGGGTGAAGGGGGAGGGGAGAAAGGAAAGGTTTTTCAGGGGCGAAGGAGGCGCTGGGAGAGGGCGGTTGGGAAGAAGGCTTAGAGAAATGGATTCCTGTTGGGGAAACGGTAGAATCAGAATAGAAACTTAAACAGCGGTGTCGTCGTTGGTTTTGCAGTATCGGTGATGTTGCAGTTAGAAGGAGAAAACGACAGTCAACTTCCTGGAGCGGAGTGACAATGAAATATTTCCCCCGTGCAGAGAATATTTTAAAATTAATAATAAGTTTTCAACGCATATATATATATATATATATATATATATATATATATATATATATATTAAAAGTATTTGAGGCGATCTTTTAAATTTTTGTCTGCAGTAAAAGATGTAGCTTTACTAAAACTTATAGATTGACAGCCGGGAAACTTACATCACGAATTCATTAATTTGACAGTTATCGTATCAGGCGACGTCTTCTCCGGAAATCTAAAACCATTTTAGGACACGTGATTAGATTTTGGATGAATGGCAAGCTCGAGAGAATAAATTATTACTTGCTGGTCTATATTTTGTGAACATTCATTTGGATTTTCCATATTTTTTAGTATGTTCTAAACATTTGAAAACTGAAAACTTTAGACGCGAAGAAGACCATTAATTTTATTCCTATGAAGCGTGGTGACAGAAAACCAGAACAAAAAGGGTCCAAGTTAGCCCCAGTCAGTCCGCTCACAAACGGAGTCGCGTGTCTTTCCCCTCAGATAGTCTCTCTGAACTAGGTTCATACACTTATCTATTTCATCCTCCTTGATGTGAAACGTGGAAGAATGCAATCCGAGTCCAATTTTAAAGTCAAATCCAAAATTATCCTCCCCTCGGGGTCCAATTAAAATGTGATTACTTCCACGATAAAAGTAAACAGATATGATATAGGATATAGCAACCAAAGTAACAAAACCGAAATGTTACTGATTTTACTTGATCTGAATTGAAATGTGCTTTCTAAAGGACTGAACTACAATCCATTAGGGAGCATATTACGATCAGCTTAACCATAGAACATTTTCATCAGTCATCGAAAACAGTGTTTGAATACAATACCATGCATCAAAGTATAAGATTATCATTCCCATAAAATCACTTCACTTGCTCCCTTTAAAATTACCTCACAGCTTCATGCAAAGAGTGCTTCAAAATGAAGGTATAACAATGCATTTTTAGTAGCTCGTATCTGTGCTCGTATCTCGTACTCAAGCTATAAAGTTTATATAAGTATAAAAAAATGGTATCCAGTCAAAAAAATCTGATTCCACACTCTTAACATAAAATTTGGTTATTCGATATCATGCTCCTTTGAAAAAATACATGGCTCACCTAACACAGTCGGTACAATGCTGCCAGACTTTCTTTGTTCCTTGTTGTTTTGAATCTTTTCCTTCCATCCCTCGTCTCTCTCTCTCTCTCTCTGTGGGGAAGGGGACGCCTTACGCCGTCCGTTTCCGACAGCGTCTCATTCCCTACCTGTAACTTTAAGGGTGAAGACTATGAGTAGCTTGTCTACGTGATAGCAACTCTTAATTTTCAATTCCACATGACCTGTCTAGTTATGGTGGAGGTGTATCGTGTGTTTCTTTTTTATTCATTCATTTCGTGTAGCAATTGATCAATTTATAAGGTGAATTTACTTTTTTTTGATTGAGTCTTCCTTCAGTATGCATAGGAATTTGCATATTATTTGAGAGATTTTCACTAAATATTGTCCCTTTTTCCTTCCTCTCCCATATTCTTTCCTATCACCTATCCTTCCCACCTGGTGCTTGCAGTCCTTGCCAGATAACATTTTAGTCGAACGCGGAGTATTTATGTCGATATCGACCACTGTTTCATCTACGCTTGAAAATAGAAGCTATCCTCACATTTGAAAGTCATTGAAATTCTTAGTTATAAAACTTAAATTATATCTGCCGCACCTTGGAGCCCATTTTTACATTAATTTAATTTCTCTAGTAATATTGCGTAATTAATAGCGTATCACTCTTATCGTCTATTAGCAATTATCAATTTTAACATTATAAATGAGTTGTCAGGTTAATCGCATGTACCCAATGTGTTTTGATATAACATTGTTCATTTATTCTTGAACATTTGCACGATTAAAAACAAAATTTATGTTTCACCTTTTATATTTCCTGTTTTATGTACAAAATAAAATTGCACTTGCGGTAGCTTTTAATTTGCATTATTTGAAATGATACAGTTATATTTCAAATGACATTGAAGGTATATCTTGGTGAATAAGTTGAGATACAATACCAATAACAATTTATTCCTTCAAAACTAAGAAAAAACTCATTTTAATGGGAACAGAAAGTTATCGAAGCACCTTAGTTCCAAAGACCTGCAAGATTATTGATTATAGTTCCAGCCAGTAGTAGACTCAGTAGCGCATTTCTCAACTAGTTCATTTTAGAATATGTTTTACTCATGACTTCATGTATTATTTGTGAAAATGATTTCTTGGCCAGATTACTGTGTGTGTGTGTGTGTTTTGACGGCACAATAGAACACAAGGTAAAATACTATATACAACACGTAAAAGGACACTCACATTGTAAATTGTTTAAGCTTTCGGCCTACTCCGAGGTCAGGTCCGACTTCAGGTCAGACATATATATATATATATATATATATATATATATATATATATATATATATATATATATATATATATAAAACTTCTTATGGTGTTTGTCTGTTTCTCCTTTGGTGGGTGTAACGGCTCCCTAAAGCCATCTCTTGGCTAATGAATCGGAGCACTTTGGCGCTTTATAAGATAGCAGATTTCAGTGTAAAGTACATTTTCTCGATAGCTCAAGTGGTTAGAGCATCCGCCTGGCAAGTGGAGAGATCCGGTGTTCAAGTCCCGGTCGAGGAAAATATTTTTACACTAGTGGTCTGCTTGATTCCGCTTTCCCCATTTCTCCTGTGTTCGTCCTTTATGTGTGTTCCTTTCCCCTTTTCTTATGTCTATTTCTATGTGAATGAATATTTGTTCGCCATATGGCGGGATTTCGTGTTTGAATGTGTGTATATATATATATATATATATATATATACTGTCTATATATGTATATATATATATACACTGTCTATATATGTATATATATATATATATATATATATATATATATATATATATATATATATATATATATATCCATAGCCATAGCCATATCGCCTGCTGAAGAAATTAGGGGTCTTGGCGATTTCTATCTATTTCCTTATCCGCTGAGAAAAGTACATAGTTTCCCTGGCGATTATCTTGCATTCCTCAAAATGGATGTTCCTAACGTAAAAAGGCGGCATTATGTCTCTTTAGTTGCACTTTGAAGAAAATCTAATATAAAATTGAGGAATCTAGAAGTTTAGCTAATGTATGATTTTCCGCTGCTGCACTTTTCCGACTCGAGATTGCATCCTTGTCCGTACCTCATCCGTTCCGTGTCTTTCCGCCCATCACAAAGATGGGAACGACCTATTCAAGATTCTGGTGCCTGAAAACGATGCATTGCCGCCACACATGTGTGACGTGAGGGCAAGAGCGAAAGGCCCGGCAAGGAAGGGGCAAGTGTGTAGGAGACGAGGGGAGGTTGAGGGCAGAGAGCATCGATTGTCAACAGCAGCCTCTCTCCCCTCCTTCCTCACCCTCCGTCGGCCGCCTTCCCGTTTTCCCCTTGGAGAGATAGGCGGAGGATGGGGGATACGACGGGAGGCAAGAAAAATTCTCTCCACGCGACATGTGTCTCAGAGCGAAGGGAATGCTTTGGCCTTAAAAACTTTCACCTTGGATTTTTCAGTTTAGAAAGCATGGATATACTTTGTCAAGGAGGGGTTTCCAGTGAAGTAAATGGACATCTATGGCCACAGATTGTTTAAATGCCCTCATGTATAATCTTCCATAACTCGGCCAGAAACTGATCGCTGAGACGAAATTGTAAATACTCAGTAGGCTAACCAAAACTTCTGTATCGGATTGGATAATAGAGAAATATCTAGAAAATATCGTATATAACAAGAAAAAATATAGTGTGTTTAAGTATATTGTCAATAAAAACTTTTGAGAAGACGAACTTAAGGATTTAAGAATATCCAACGAAATCATCAGAGGAGTGAATATATGTCCAATGGCTCCTTTGGGAACTTAAACGTATTAAAAATTTAGACACCTTATTACAAAATGAATGATCAACCTTATTCTCTTTGACTGTAAAATTATTATCTGTTTTTCAGCCATGGATACGTAATTAGAACAATTTTTGCAAAATAATGATAAATAGAAAAACAAAGACGTTCAAGGAACTCAAAAACGGCGTATTGCCATTTTTAGGTTGAAATAACTGCCACCTGAGGTATCGTGTGTGATAATATGCAATATTTTATGAACTAAATGAAATCTAAATACCCTAATCTTTAAATAATTCGTCAATGAACATTAGAACAAATCATGGTGAAATACGACTCTGGTTTCAAATACATTTACAAAATGAATATATTTATCTATCTATGTAACTAATTTAATTCTCACCATCAGGTTTTTCAATTCAAAACGCTGTATCAAGTTTAATAAAGCGAGCTATCTTTTAGGTCATCCATTAAAACAGTACAAAAGTAATTTCTCATTTTTAATTGATGCTTTAAATTTGATACTTTAATCATATTGAACTGGTGTCTTTAACTGAATGTAATTGGAGCGCTGGGATGCTAAGATTAAAATTCGAATATAAACTGAATTCAAATTGCAAATTCCAGTGCCTAACTCTCTGTTTGTCATGTAAAACTAGGGTAAAAGTTATTTTTCATGCTTTAATGTTAAAAATATACACCGAGAGGTCTGCAAATCAAACATTTACTCGACTATTACAATTGAAATAACCTCGCAAATTGATTTTGTGAAATGAAATTTAATTTGAATATAAGATAAATTTTGTCGATCTTATATGCTGATTTATATGTATGAAATAGTAAAATAATATACAACGCTGACGAAGAACTAAGCTTACTACTCAAATTGTAGCGAATACGATATTTATGACCATATAAAGAAAATTATATAATATAATTATCAAGTGCTTTTTAATGAATTTATCTGGAATTTTCAACTTTTTCAATGGTGAGAATCTTAAATAGTATTATTTTTTTTTGCGGAATACAAAGTAAAAAGTTGTCTTTCGTTGCATTCATATGGAATAATTTGAAAAATGTGTAATATATAGCCCATAACTTTAATCCTGAGGAATAGAGTGTTGCAGATAGAATGGCCATTTATCTACTATGCCATGTATCGTCGTATTTAAGAAACCACAGAGGAAAAACATTTAAGTAGGTTTCGTTAAATTTTCCAAAACATCATCGTTATATTTTCCGGAACAAAATCAGTTTCTCATTGAAAAAATAACAATTCACGTAGCATGGAAAATAGTCATAAAATATGCGTCAACTCTTTGTGGTGGTCAATAAATGAAAATATAATATTTTTAATTGGGAAACCATTCAATAGGAAAATTTTCCAGGGTGAAAGATGAGAAGGAGGGAGGAAAAATTGAGAAAGTAGAAAAAAAAAAGGTTTGAGGGAGAAAATATGATAGAAGGAGAGAGAATGAAGCACTAAGAAACCATGCCTTCACATACTTCCAAATAGGCATACACAAAGAGAGCTGCTGGAAGGCTCCATCGGACAGCACACGATGTTCCCTCTTCTTCTTTCCCTGGAAACTGTTTTTCCCTTAATCTCCTCCCTGCGCGCGACTACTCTCCCCTCCACCCTCGACATACCCGCACTCTTTTGCAACGGATACCACGGAAACCCCCGGAGAAGGGGGATGGAGATGTCGGGGTGGAGGGTTGAGAAGACGTAGGTGATATCGGGGGAAAGGGGAGCAAGGGCGAAGGGGGATGGAAGCGAGGGGCCCGGGCTTCAAAAGTGAACCGAGCCGGGAAGGCGAGCGGGGGAGGGAGGACCAGATGGGAAGAGAGGGATAAGAACTCGCTCCCAGACGCGTTCCAACGCAAATGTTTTTCCTTTACTCAGCCTGACACGCCAATCCCTCTTTCTCCTTCTCTCTTTCTCTCTTCCTATCTCGTTCTCTCTCTGTATATATCCCATACACACACTCACTGTCTTCTACCGCCTATGCCTCCAAAACCGCCTTCTCCCCACCTCTTTCCCCCTCTCACTCCGCCTACGTTTTCCTAATCCCATCCGCCCTCAACGCAATGACATTCGAAAACGCAAACACACGGATACCTATATCCGCGTCTACAAGAGAATAAAAGCATACCTCCCCCCCCGTATCCCTTTCTTCTTCATTCATGTATCCTCCTTCCCCACACTCTCATTGACACAGTCACCGTTCAACGTACAAAGGGCTATGCTTTAAACTCACAGCAAGAACTTGAATGTAGTAGACATTACATTGTGTTGAATTTGATCCCTCGGGGTACATTATATCATAGGTATTTACTATCAATTCATTAGAAATTATTTCCAATTAAGGAAATTCTCAGAAATGCTACACGCAGTCACTTTTGGAGACCTGAAGCTAATACAACGCGGATATGGGAAAACATTTTCGAAGAAAAAGTAAATGGACTTGCCTAGGATCAGGAATGCGATATGTCAAGCCTTCTAAGGTGGTCACTATTGGATCATCAATAAGTGCTTTTGATAAAATCAAAAAGTATCATATTTAAAGGAATCGCCCTTCTAAGAGAACTTACAATCAATAAAATGAATCAATAACGCTGCATACATCTGCACGCATTCCGTGAAAATTAAATGTCATTAGGATAAAAGATAAAAATTTGAAAAACATTTATTTATAACATTTCACTTTCACTCACTCGTCTCAAATATCGGACAGCTAAAAGGTTCTAAAGCTTGAAAAAGGTATATTTTTGCCATTTATATATGTATACCATGGTAGGCATTTTGAAGAGATGAGTGCACAGAGTAAATTCGAGGATAAAATTCATAACATATTGAAGACATTTAATTTGGTACGAAGGTGAATCAAGTGAAATCCTTGAAAGTGTACGAAAATTTCAAAGTGGTTTCCCACATTTCTCTTTGTTGACATTAGTGATAGCCATGTATTGATGAGTGTCCCACAGTTAGCTAACTGCATTATGCCAGAAGGCAACAATATGGTGCAACAGTAGTGCAAACATAATCGCAACATTTACAACATTCACAACAGACGAACAGCATTATCTCATTTTTTTCATAAGTAGCTAAGATAAGAAACCTTGAAATTCATCAATGAATGAAAGTTTGTGATTCATATCTGTCACTCCTAAAAGTTTACATGTGAACTAGTCAGTTCTTATGCAGTATTAATTCTTTAAGAAACCCCCCTGGGCCAGGCAAGGCACACCTTGATTTAATACGACTGACTGTAGCAGTAGAGGAAGCTAATATAGTATTTCTAGGGGTTTTGTGAGTATTCAAAGCGCTGGAATATTTCTATTGCACACCATGAAAAATTACATATGAAAATAATATAACTGAGAATATTTTTTCAATAAATCACGAGGTCAAAAATATATTAGTTTCAAGATTTTTAATTTGACTCTCCCTATTTTTATTGCGAGTAGAAATTGGGAAATCAAGAACGCTACGCGAAAAATCAGTCGTATATCAGAAATATATGCATCTATGAAAACTGTTATATCTTTAATTAACAGTCAATAACAGTGATGCACTTTATTTTGTTTTCTTTTCAGAAATGGACTAATTGCTCACCTTAAAATTCTCTTTCCCGTAAATTTACAGAGTCATCAAATATGCAAACTTTACGTATTTCTACACTATTTAGTTTATTAATGAGGAACATTTAAAAAAAATAGATTATTAGGCATTAATCTGTGAAGAACATGACAGGTAAAACATCCAACGAAGATTAGGTATCCTTATTACGTCAAACTAGACTAAGTTTGTCGATAGCAAAGATTAGAGTCAATCGGATATGAACGTTAAGTGTCAAATAGTGAGTTTCTTTCGTGAATTTTGAATAAATATCCATTTTTGTACATTTTACTCCTAAAATTGTATTTATTTCTTAATTAATTCGGTTTTTGCCTCTCTAGTCGTCATATTTACCAAAAAATTATAAGCAATGATTTAATTTTATTAGGCCATGTAACCCACACAATGAGGTGTTTTTTTCAACATTTTACTCAAGTTAAGTTTATTTCATAATGTTTTCTATTTGCCATGTAATATCCGCCTAAATATTGGTCCCAATTCTCGGAATGACAGGGTTTCAAAGTCGATCTCTGGCCTTTTGAAAACTGTTTTCGCAATTCCATGAGACTTCTTACTGCCTGAAATATCCACATGTGGAGGGGCACATACAAATGTAACTTTTACGTCTCTCTCCTTTAGCTGGAAAGGAGTTTAGTGTATCCCCTGCACAAGAGCGTGAATGGAGGAATGCCTTTTGATGAGTTCAAAAACATAGTCGAAGTTAAGGAGCATGATGCATCATCGTGTTTATTTATTCTGTCCAAGTTCAGTTCGATTCCCAAACACCTCAGCGGTGTTAATGATAAATTATGCAGTGTTTGGAGCTTAACCATACGTATACTATTCAGCAAGAACACGCAAGCGGACTGGCTTTTATAGCCGTCATCGAAAATGAATTAGGAACTTGTGTCTTTTAAGCATTTTCATTAAGAGTGACTCATATGAACCAGAATTAATTTCATCCTTGGAACATCTTGCCAAACATCTTAAAATATTTGGAGGCGGTAAATGCCAATGCGACTACTTAGGGTAGCCGCACTGGAGAATTTTCAATGGTATAGTGTATTCGTCCTCAATTATGTTAAATTCGTGCCCTCCAAGTAAGGATTGACCTGGATAATTTGTTATGACTATGTAAATTATTTAGTCTAAAAGTTAATTCACAAAATGGGTGTTTTTTATGAGAAAAAATATTGCTGGCGTAGCTAATTCTTAGGATTCCTAGGTATGTTTCCCCGGCGTCAAAATACTAGCCACAAATTTAACTAGGACACCATCGTGGCATAGATTTTTGAGTTAAATTTAGAAAATAAATCTAATCATTCATAGTGCCCCAATTATTTCGAGTTATTGTGATCTCCCTTGCTAGTAAATAAGAACCTAGAGTACTCACTGAAATATTGGGTTCGCTTCCTTAAAGATAAAAGGGATAAGAAATAAACGAAGGTTTAATTGATGGTAGCGTGCTGAGAATTAAATGAAATTGAAAATTTAATAAAATTAAAGAGTAGTTCAGAATTGAATTGGTTGAGTAACCAGTTATTTTGGAATCGATGAAAAAATCTAATCCCATATCACCGGATCTAATTTAAAGAAGATAGGTTTCCCATCAATCAATGACCAAAAAGACAGCATGAAACAGAAGCAATGTCTTCCACGATGGGAACAGCTGGGTTTGGAAGGGAGTGAAGGGACGGCGAAGTAAGACAAAAAGGAGTAGCAGAACGGGGGAATTTGGCCGGGTGAATTGTCTTCGTGACGTCATAATATGTATTTTTCAAATTAAATTCCAATAGTGAATACAATATCAGATAATTAAGTCAATTGAGCGTATGTAATATTCTACTCTTGCACACAAAGAACACTCGTGAAACTCACTACATACCTCAATCGAAATCTGAGCGGTCAACTTTTTGAAATCTGAGAAAATATTTCTCTTTCTCCAGTTTAAGAAATAAATTTAACGAGAAACCTCATCTACGAGTATGGCCAGAGGCTGATGTAATAAGTATAGCATAATTTCCATAAGTGTTTAATTACGTCAGTTTGATTAAACCCACGCAATTATGGTAGGCTAACTCATTCCGCTCTTCATCGAGAGAGACATTATCCCTCAATGAATTGGATTAAACATATGACTGTAAGTATGTTAACAATATGGTAAGTAACCATTTGGTGAAACATTATACATAAAAAAATTAATTCGTGAATTGACTGAGAGAAAAGAATTTATTTACCAAATTTGAACCCTTAAATTTTAAATGAAGCGAACCAATAACACAGCAATAAGTTCCGTTTGCACAAAGCCAAATTAGATAACGCCAAAGTAGAGGTAGTACACGGTTAGGATTCATTGTTTTCTCAAGAATTATTTTGCGTGAGAATTTGATTTAACACTACAATACATTGAAAATTAACGAACATCCTCCAGCTTGAAATAGCCCAATATTAAAAAGTGGGGGGAATTTTGGTGCTTCTTTTTCAGTCGTCCCGTAATTTTTTCGCATATTAGCATAAATGATTATTAATTAAAATGAATAACATCATGCCACTCCATCCCAGACTCCTTATCTACCGTTTCCCTCTCCGAAGTCAACACGAGGTCCATTAATTACGGGAATGTTGGAGAAGACGGTACGGCCCGACCTTACTGTCCGTATCTACCCCCTCAAGGATATTAACGAAGCTCTGCCCTTATTCGGAAGGGGGGGAAGACTCTTCGTATCCCCGTGCCTTTACGGAATGACACGTTCCACTCCCACTCTTTCTTCCTCCACCCTCGTGACCACCAGTCCAATTCCCTGTTCCTTCCCTCCAGGGCCCCCATCCCCTCCCCGCTTCTCCCAGCTCGAAATTCAACGTATGACTCTCTCTCTCTCTTTCTCCAACGTTTTTCCCTTGGGGAACAGATAATAACCTTGTCTTTACTTAACGGTAGTTTAAGAGTGGGTACTTTTATTTTCGGGGAGTGAAATACCACGTGGGGGTGGTCACTTGGGATTCAGTCTGGCCCTCGGAAGAAAGAAATGAGGGGCGGGAGTTAAAACTCATGGAGGGGGGGGGCTTTGGATGAAATATGCGAGGGGGAAGAAGGGGAGTGTGGATATTCGAGGAATTTGAGTGGAAATAAAAACGAAACGAATGAAAAAAATGTAATTTCTTTCGACGATTATTATTTTTCTCATGATTGTCGTAATTTCTCTGGGAATCACTTCATTTTTTGTCAGGGTCCTGTGTTTACCTGAGGGTGGAAGCTCATTTTCTTCCAGTCATTTTAATTGAAACATCGGGATTCGTATACATTTTCACTCTCATCCGTGTTCTATTTCGCTCCCTCGTGGTTATCTTATTACGGCACGGAAATTATCTTACAGTTGGCCATAGACGTGTTTAATTTCGCCAAAGGGGAGCTGCTACACTGAGTGTGAAAAATGGTCGTGGATTTGGTGTATTTTTTACTGAAAAACGGAAAGTGGGATAAATATTTACTCAGGTAATAAAATTACTCCGGTAAGCAACAATTACTTGAACACGCTTGGTGGCAGAAATTTAGTTTCCACTAAAACGAAAATAATTTTAGGAAACATGCATAAGAGACATTCATAAAAGATTTCGAGGTATTTCAAAGTTCAATGAGCAAAAGAAAACAAAGAAATTAACTGAAGGCAATATGGCAACTGATGTCAAGCAATCGATTTTTTTAACCTTACTCTTTCGATAGTACACTAATTAACCACCAAAACTTGATTCATCAAATTTCTTCTTTCAAACGGAGGCACTAATTTTTATCCCATACTTTCATCGCATTAGGAGTCATAGTTGAATGCATCCATCTGCGCCGCAGCTGATCTAATGGAGAAATTGTACAACCCTAATCTAGCTCCGTGGAACAATAGCCATCACGTGCTGAACTTAAATACCGTTAAATCCTTGATTTCAAAATATTCAAGAACATTTTAAATATATTCATGATATCACCTCCTATATTACTAAAATAAATTAATATTGGTTCGCTTTTCCCCAAATAGACAAAGAAAATAAGGAAGGTGCAGATTTCATATGGCAAAAGCGTATCGATTTATAAGAAAAATATCAAAATTCCTCTAGTTCTCTCTTGGAATGTATATGTAAGTCCAAGGTTTACATTTTGATATAGTTAAAAAGAACTTTTAAGCTTTTCATCTTCAATTTAAGCATTTTTCAAAGTAAATTATGATTTAATAACCCGCGTAAAATGGAGAAATTAATAAACACGTTCATTCACGACTCAGCCGTGAGTAAATTTAAAGCAATAAGTTCTTTTCTGACAGAACAAGTCACAGTTATCAATCCGAAGGTTGGTTTGATAGGCGAGGGAAGAGCTCACCTAGTATGACTCCCAACGTCTGAAATTCACGCATCAGGACAAGGGGACAAGTTCCTTTCCCTTTGACGCCAGTGGATTTCCAGAAAGATCTGGTTCCCAAAAAATGACAGCTTGGGTGAAGCTGTGGGCGCGGAAGGTGTTACCAGGATTTTAGAGAGAAATCACCTCAAACAATAAACAAATTCCTTTGACTTTACAAAGGCACTGTAATCAGAATATCCTAAAATTAATATGTAGATTAGTTAAAATACGCTTTCAACGCGTCAAAGAACGTGCATACAGATATTGGGATCTGGAGAGAAAAGGAAAATTTTAAGAAAGAAAATTCCCTTCTCAATGCAAGTCGATAAATTACGGATGAAAGAGTAATGCAACACTTTAAGATGGATAAAATGGAATCAATGTAACGTATCTGAAATCCTGAAATAATTATAACAGCAACACGTTTAATTTTAACATTTTACACACTGGGGCTCTTGAAATCAAACGACTCCCAAATGACTCAATCATTTTTTTATACTAGGAGTTTTTATTTTTCTCCAAATTTAATTTATTACAACGAGTAATTTTTAAATGAAACAAATATTCCTCGTCCCCATTTTTTTCCGCACCTTTCTAAGACATATCTTTAAAATAGATAACAATGTATTATTTCCTAGAAGATTCTTCAGATATCATTATTTTTCAGATATCTTAATTACTTTAGATATTATAGTAGATAAATAAAAAACAAAGCTGGTTTTGGAACGTCTCACGAATTAAAAACCAGAATTCCAATTGAACACATATTTTTTGTTAATAAATTACCATGGATATATTTTTATGGGTCCCTCCTCGATTGATATTTCTGATATCATTTCGGCCATACTGCTTGCGTTAATGGTTTGAGATATTGAAGATATAAAATACGAGTACGCCCATTCTGCTTTGAGCATTACCTCTCCTCTTATTAATCTGGAACATTATTTATTCATCATATAATTTACTCAATTTCTCAAATGCTTTGTTTAAAATAAAAACTTAAGCTTTGTCCATAAATTTCTATTCAGCATCACACGAGCTGGATAAAAATTTATCGACCACATTTTATTAGACCGCAACCTCGATTCGTATTATGAGGGTTGCAGTCTTAGTCGTTTCAGTGCAAAACAATCAGCACAAAATCATATAGCTGAGGCTAACTTTGAAATGAAATGGCCCGCTGAAAAATTGTCAAGAGCCATTTACGGCGGAAAGAAGATAGAGCAGGAGAACTAGGCTATCATGAAGTTAGGCTTGAACGATTCCGCGATCGATGAAAGCAAGTAATATTGCACTACTTCAATGTGAATAAAATATATTTCGACCTAATTTTATCCCACTACTCCCCAAATCCCTCCTCAAGTACATCCAATCTCTCACTCTTTCTGTTTTAGAGGAAACTATACCAGTATAAGCTTGACCTTGTCAACATTATGTATCTGAAGATGACGAAGTAGTGTCGAGGTCTAGGTCAAAATATATTAATTAAAATCGAAACAGTACATTATTATTTGCTACGATTCGATCGTGTTCACCTTCCGTAACATCTAGCCTGATTCCAAATAATCGATTAATTAGTAATTAATGTAGCGGCGCTCTCCTTAAAAGATGTGACTAAGAACTGAAAAAGTCTGAAAAAATCTTTTGCCCAATTAGATAGAAAACAGACTATTGGAGTTTGTTTCTACACTAAGGTTTTTCAACGACATACGAGGATGTTACCAAGGAAAATTAATCAAACCGTTGTAGTCAAACTCGGAATACTTACTGCAAGTAGAATGTTTGTTGTTATTTCTCATTTGATCTATATTACCGTACTTAATATTAATATCAACGTTGCAAGCATCGGAAACGGGTTAAAAATTTAATTCACCGGGTCTCGTCTGTCATCAAGTTTAATTGGTGATGTGTGAGTAATGTCTCACTTTCTTTTTATCTTTACGACGCATGTCATTTTACCATTAACGTATTCAATGTAGGATTAGGAGGGTAGCCATTTGCCTTGATAATTATTTCCTAATAACGAATTGGCATTAATAATCATACAAGCTCACAACTTAGGTATATTCAGGAGTAACCAGAGACATCACAAGATTCACTACTTGATGTCATCCTTCTGTCGAAAGATCTTTCCGCTAATGTTTCTCGTCATTTGCGTGGCTATCACAAAATCAATAAAATAAGGGATGAAAATTTATAGAAAATTATTATTGGCGTAAAGATAACTGCCTTCGGTTGAAATCCATTCAAAAGAACTCGTTTAAGTATTCAGTCATATTGTATTTCAGTACTTGGGATTGGGTGAGTTGTGAGGTCGCATTGAATGTACTTGACAAAAGGATTTTTCATCAATCCCTTCCCTCCGCGTGGCCGAGTTGGAGAGTCCTACATTTCTTTGCGAGGAAACGAGGAAGTGTTGGCGTCACTTCGAGTGGGAATAAGAACTCCTCTCCTCTTCATGCCAAAGGATCGCTCGACCCTAGAAGGATTCCCTTCAAGAGAGCTTTAGAGAGAGAGGGGCGCGTGAGTTTGGAGCGGGGGAGAAATCGGAATGCCTGTCTCTCCATTTGCTTACAAACTCACCCTCCCGACTCCTTGAGGTGAGCGGCGGGACGGGGAACCAGCCGCTTCATCCTCAGCCTCCGCACAAACCTCCAAAGCAAGCGGCGTGGCTCTCTCGCGACCCCTCCAAAAAAAGCGTTCACGACACCTCTTCCCCCTCTCCACAACAGCAAACCTCCCCACCACTCCCCTTTCACCCTGCCAGCCACCACCGAACGGCCGCCACCCATGCGACCTATGTCGACCTCCTCCGACAGAAGCCTCTCGTCTTCCCCCTCACCTCCTCGATAAGTACAGTCACCATAAGGAAAATAAAACATCGGAATCGGAAACGATAGCGAGAGTGTGAAGGGAAGAAAAGGAGGGGCGAGCGAGTTGAAGAAATGGATGGAGGGAATATACGTAGGAGTGAGATAGAGATATGCGATGAAGAGGAGGGAGAATAGGATTGCAGGGAAGAGAAAGAAGAGCGTAGGAGGAGGTGGCAAGAGGCGAGAGAGTAAGAGGGACGGAGGAGGGGAGGAGATGGGGGAAGGAAAGGGACGTGCGACTTCATAAATAATTTAGAACTCCATTTTGGAACGGAAAGTGGATGAGAGGAGGGAAGGGAGGAGGACGAAGAGGAGTAAGAGGCGTAGGGAGGGGGGGTGACTCCGTGTTTAAGGGGAGGGGTGGCGGGTAGGGAAGGAAGGTGGAGTAGTGGGGAGTGTAGGGTGGAGGGATGACGGGGGGGAAGGACAGGGGAGAGGAGGAGGTGATGAGGCCGTCGGCGGGGGTTGCTGCTGTTGCGAAGGAGGGCGGGATGTCGGTGAGTAGGGTGGTGGCGGTGTGGAAGAACGAGGAGCGGCGGGGGGTGAGGGATGTGTGCGTGCGTGTACTCTCCTGGGTGGTGGCGGTGGAGACCACGAGAGTAGGAAATCGGAGTTGGAGGAGGCTTGTGGGAGTGGCGGAGTCGGAGGGTATCGCGGGTGGCTAGAATAGCAAAGACGGGGGAGATGCAAAAAATATTCGTCATGGAAGGCGATTCAGAAGAATGAATTGGAGATTATACCAGAATAAAAAATACTCATAAATGAGACTCCATCAAGCGATGTAAGAAGACAACAATTAATAAACATAGGTGAACCAGAATTATTCCGCTTCCCTTTTCCTCAATCCAAAAGTTCATGGTTTAAGTACAGAGTCCATGCAGCTCTTCTAATAATATCCAAACAGTTTGAACTTTTAACGGTAGTCTTACTTTTATTACTTGAGTTAGAAAGTTTATGCCAGATTATCAACCAATTTTAGAGAACCATAAATGTTAGAGAAACCTTAGTTTGGAGAAACTAAGTGCTGGTTAAAAAGTTGGAGGTTGTAGTACGTAAGACGTAGTTTTAAGAAAAAATCTGAAAACCTTTCAATCAAATGAGAATAGTCGTGATAATTTCCAACCCATGACGGCAGTGAAAGGTTGAATAGAAAGCGATAAAGTTAGTGGAGACGATATGCGGTGAGAAACAACCTTTCTTGGTGTTTCGGGTGTGCATGTACGAGTATACATATTCGTATTGGTTGCACAAGGTTCGACCAGTGAGGCATTCGCACACTCTCTAGGGGCTGGGAAGGGAATGAGTGCAGACAAACGCCAGAGTATTTTTAAGGGTGTGTAGGACGACGATGAGGTTTTGAGGGATTAATGTGCAGTAGCTATAACGTGGTGAAATAGGTAGAATGAGGCGAGACAAGGAGAGTGGAGGTATACCTGTAGATGGTCGGAGTGGGGTCAGTTCCGTGCCTTTGGCCACCAGCGATTTCAAAGAAAGCTCTGGAATCCATATATTTCATTTGGGATACCAAAAGTTTAAGTAGAACAGGTCTTGTGTAGGAAACCACTCGACTTTTTGGTTTAACATTACTAGACTCAAAAATTACGAATAAGTCTATGAACTAGATGCAATTTTGCAGTTTTCTTAGGATTTCTGACGTGGATAAAGATCCATATAGCAAGCTTTAATGTGTCCTGTACCCACATTATTGGAGTACTTCACGGATTTATTTTTCATTCAATATCAGTGGTATTTCTTATTAGGAGTATTTTTCAACCCTTCTAGATATAAATTAATGCAATGTTTGCAAGACACAGATATACCATTTACTCATAGAGAGAAAAATTAATTTGATGTAAAATATTCAATTTTAAATTTAACAGAACATGACAAACAAAATTATGGAAATTAAAAAAAGGTATGCATTTCAGAAAAATGACACATTCATCACTCTAATCATGAAACCGAGGGGAATGGAGAGTAAGGAATCATTATATCTAGCTCCAAATTTTAAATTAATTCAGTAACTACATCTGGCATGAAGTCTCATTTCTAACACAATATTACCTAGAACATTTATTTTTAGTTCTTATTAAATGTATATATTTTTAGTTAATATAGGCAAAGCGACAGGGGCAGAAGAAGAAGCATTACATCAGGCAAAGTAGGTTTCACAAGGAGGAGGATATTGGTGACTGTGACTTTGAGTGAGGATGTTTAGAAACGGTTTGTCAAAACTTTAACATGGAATGCTGTTTTGTACGCCGAGGAAACATAGTAACTTAAGCAAAATGAAATTGTACGTATTGAAGGCTTTAAAATGTGGGTGTGGAGAAGGATGGAGAAGGTGAATAGGACTCAAAAAAAAACAAACGAGGAAGTGCTGGACATGGGGGGGAGAAGAGGGCATTATTGGGAAAAATAGAGACAACAAAAGATGGATCCAGAGCATTTCGATCGGCAGTGGGAGGCGAAGACTGTGATGGAGAAGAGACAGTTGGGAAAGCGAGGAAAGGGAAGGAATGAGATAGACATGTTGGACAGAATTAAGGTAGGAAGGATGTACAAGAAGTCGGAGTTACATTAATGTCAGATTGTGCTTTGTTGAGAGAGACAAGGGAGTTTCCGCTATACCGTTTGGTAGCTTGTGTCCATCCAAAACCCACCTTACTCGGTAGATTACCATTATTTATAATTATCAACTAAATGTTTTATGCTTTAGGCATACCCAGACAGGATGCTTTCCCGTTTGAGAAACAATTGAGTATTAAAGATAACCACAAACGACAATTTATTCCATGCGTAAAAATAAACACATACGAAACAGATACGGTTTGCATAACACGGCAGTGCCATGCAGATAGTTATATAAGATTATTTTAATAATCTAATTATGCATTTCGTTAAAAGTATACTGTGATGCCCGAAACAAGTTCCACAGCTTTTAAGTTAAAATTCAAAGTATGTTGAACTCGAACATTTTCCAGAAGTCAAAAGTATACTTGGCGTTTATCTTGTTCAAAAGAGTTAAATTTTCTTGAAGTTACTCAATGAAGATCATTCGACATAGATTTCTTTTTTGATTTAATCATTTTGTTAAACATGCTATCAAAAATAATAGCATTCATTTCTTGCAACTTCCATTAATTTTTATATGAATTGAAGGCAATAAAAATTTTACCAAGAAAATGGTTCGGTAGTTCTAGAAAAAGATATTGTTGAGTGGTATACCTAAAATATTACAAAATCATTTCAGACTCTTCCTATAGGAAATCATACTCTTTATGCATGAATTAGGAACAGAAACACCACCTCCATTTTCATAGCATAGTTTCATAAAAACATGTTTAATACTACCCAACTGAGCACCCCATTTATGAAAAATACTGTCTAGGATCAACTTAGTGACAATTTATCACCACGGAATAAGCCAAATATGTATATTTTCACAATATTCTATTAGCAAACCTAAGTACTAACCTAAGTAAATGATTTTCAAGTACCTGTATACAGAAAATACTTTTAGCCACTGTCGTGAAATTGAAAAAAAAAGCACTCGCGATTTTTAAAAAAATTCTTGGCACTGATATAAACTGAGGATACATACATGAATATAATAAAATGTATACATTGTTTGCACACCATTTATTCATGTCTTTTCGTTGAAATTTCTTTAACCCTTGTGTTCGTTCACATGTTCCCTAACCTGATTTTCTAAAACCTCTGCACAAGAAAACTCTCTGTACAAGAAAACCTCTGTGCCTCTGCGCGCATTTCGTCTTTCTGTCTATTGCTATATTTAGTGATAAGCTATACATCAAACAAGCGTCAATAGAGTGCACCTCTGACCGTAAACGTTCCGTCTTATTCTCCTCACGCACATCAGGCGCCCAGTGGGGCGAACGTACATAACGTACATACATGAATGTGCGTGAATGTATGACGATAATGCTGGAGAAGATGTTTGCCAAGTCCTCTCTCTAGCACCAATCCAACCCTTACCGACCGTTCCCTCCCTCACACCGATCGATAATTACACGTGAGACGCGCACACGACTGCAAGGTTGAGGAGCAAATGTGGAGGTCAGCGCAGGAGGCTCCTGAATAGAAGGTATTTGGGGACTTGGTTCGTCTCTCTTCAAAAATCATTCCTCCCAATACACTTTTTACCCTTCTTCTAATTCTACGAGTGTTCGCAAGATTTTATATTAATTTTTTACTATCGCACAGACTCACCTAATTAAATATGACAAATAAAGAAGATGCATGTGTAATCAAGAGGACCTTACTTTGCCCTGTTTCTTGCATAGTATTCGTGCACCGAGATGATAATTGTAGACTCCCTATGGAGTGATGTCACGTCAATGGCACATTTTGTGGAAATATTTGACCACCTTAGGTTGGAAGACTTGGATATTAGATGGAACGTGCAAGTTGCAAGGGGTACGTTATCTAAAGTCCTTCACTCTACCTCAATCACCTGGCGTCCTAAGTTTAATTTTTATCAGTGAATCAAAGTAATCTTCTTTCAATTTTTACTTGTGTTAATGCAATGGTCAGCCAGGACAAATCATCCGAAAAAAGAAAAACCGCATTCAAAACCAACACATTCATGCAAACCCAAATCCACAGTGGTGCATGCATTATTAGAAACATTCTATCATTTTGCACGCATGCAAATACATGTAATACGTAAAGAAGATAACAACCACCTACTTCTGGTTAAAAGAGTTTAGATTGTAGCCTGTATGGATGTCTCCAGATGATTGAAGATTATACTCGCATATTTTTACCTCATGCACTCAGTATAATTGTGCCCATTGTTTCTATAGCTTTTGCTATTCTCAAGTATTCGTGAGAGTGACTGGAATCCAGAATAAATAAAGCATGAATGGGAAAGGTCGTTGGGGAGGAAATGGAAAACAAGGAGGTTGGAACGGAGTCTTAAAGAAACTAAGGGCAGAAGATAAGAGGTTAATAAGTAAGAAAGAAATCTATTAGAACCGAAGAACAGCGCTGTGAGATGCGCTCCTTCAAAACGAAATGTACTAATGTATACTGCGAGAGCAATGAAATGATACGGAACCATTCAAATAACAGTGAGTAGATGTGCAATAAAATCATCACTTAATAATACTGATTGCTGAGTTCCAGCGAAATTTCATCTCAGATCCCCAACATGCTCTTGAAATTAAAACCTCTACACGATAAAACAAGCTATTTAATTAGAAGTAATAAAATTTCTGAGTCAACTAGGTAGTTTATGATAAGTGTTTGAAAGGTAAGATTGGAAATTACATATTTTTAAATAATATTTGTTGATTAAATTTACAAATACAAGAAAAAACAAAAAGCACATTTCAAACCAAGCCCAAAATTAAATTTCTACCAATTTCTTCCAGCAATGAAATCTTGACCTATCTCACATTCATTTTTAGAAGTGTAAATTAAGAAGGCATTACTAATACCGCGGAAATAAGGGAACTACTACAATAACTATATATGTATATGACAGTTAAGCTATATTGGATAATACTTTAAAATTATAAATTTACTCAATATGAGATCCACTTGTCAATCCGAACGTAACAACTAGATTGGAGCTAATAAATATCCACCAAACGGTTAGGTGCTCCTTCCCCAAACGCTTAATTACGAGCCGTGCATGACCTTCTGATTGAATATTAATGACCGCTTAATATTTTCTCGAGGGTAATATCATCTCGGCTCTCCAAGAAACTCTATTTAAATACCAAAGCTATTCCACCTATGCTCCATAATGAAAAAATCCTCGACTTAAGCCTTCCAGGCTGCGCATTATTTGGGTCTCTCGTCCCCAACCCCCGTAAGGGGTGACACCCATCCCCGAGAGCCACTAAATCAATGCCGTCACGCTCCCTTGGTTTATGTTCGGCTGGACACGAGCAAAAGGACGGACGCACGCGTTAGGGGGCCAAAGGGGCGGGGTGTGGTGCCCGACCACATGGCGCGGGCTCCCGGGGCGGCCTGCCCGGGTCGCGTTATTGTAATACCTGGCAGGCGCGCATTAAGAAGGAGCGAGAGGGAGGACAGGTGGCAAGTTGGCACCGAGGGGGGGAGATGTAGTTAGGGATAATATTAAGAGGGAAGGGGATCCTTCCTTCCTCTCGCCGCCCCCTCCGACCACACACCCGAAAACCTGCTCGCCTCAGTCACGCGAGGGTGGGGGAGGGGGGGGGTTCACGGAGTGTGGGGAGAAATGGGAGGCGAGGGGCCAGGGGAGACATGGAATTGTGGGTGGAGTTGGCGGAGAGAAGTTCGGAAAAGGTGATGAACGGGGGATCGCGCCACCCATGGGATCATCTGGAGTAAATAGAGAGCGAAAGAGAGAGAGAGAAGGTGGGGGTCGTTACGGAGAGACGTAGGCAGGTAGGGGAGAGAGGGGGTCAACGGGTCAAGTATGGAGTGCGGGGAGAGGTTGATGGGGAGTAGGGGATGTCCTGTTCTTTCCCTGCGGGGCTACGACATTCAACGCGTGGGGGTAAGGGAAAAATAGACTCTGGTGCATTCATTCAGCAGTGCCACCCCCAACCCTACTGTCACTGTACAACGGCTTAGTCAGAGTCGACGATAATTATGCTAATGAAAAAAAATTAAGTGGACTTGTAAGGAAAGGTAGAACTAGGAAAATTGGATTAAAATCGATGGTTAGCATTAAACACGGAAGTGTGGTATCTGATCACCATGTGGACGCGAAGGATATGAAATCGGAGAGCGTTTAATTTATGGGAATTTTTGTTTCTGGTTATGCGTAATATTAGTATTCATTAGGTGTGTAAAACCAGCATTATCTATCAGGGAAATGTCCACCATGTCAAAACAAATAAAATAAAATTAAAAAATGATTTCAAACGATATTTTTAATTTTTTTAAAATGCATCTGTCTGAAAAAAAAAGACTCAGAGAAAGTTACAATCTGGTAGAATGCCTTTGTTGTGACTTAGTTCTCCTCTCTTGTTTCTAACGAAACTTTTTATGCAGAAAAGATTATATTTCAAAAAAATTAACGTCAACCTATGATGGCGACAGTATATTTAGAAACGATCTTGTTTTATGTAAACACATTGCGCGAAAAGTTAACAGTAAAACACCTCTTTGAACTAAAATTCACCAATGTATACGGGCAGCAGCCAAATATTGACTCTTTGGTTATTACAATAACAGAGAAATTTAAAATCATTGCATTTCATTTTTTATAAGAGTAAAAACCTTTTTCTGCACTTGAACTTGTGTGTATTACATAAAGTCATTGTTCTAGGCCAAAAAAAGGTCAACAAAAAGCACAAATTTCAAAATGACTTTTTTTTTAGCCTTGCTTTTTAATAAAAACGTATTCTCATCGTAGTCTTACTCGTTGTATCCACTTCGATCTACTAGACAGAAATCTCTAAATTCGCACACTAAGATACGCTTTTATATAATCCCTCAGAGATCCACACCTTATATCTCATCGTCCTTGCCTCAGCCTCATAAATGAACCAAATTAACATGAGAAAATATCTTCAAATGAAATATTCCATCATTAATGTCAAAAAAATGCACTAAAACTTCATCTAAATTACTTCATCAAATAATAACATTATATTAAATAAATTCAGTGCTAAAAAAATAAAAACCGATAAAGAATCTCCGCTATCCAAATCGAATCTCTGAAGAAAACTAAAGCGATCTCCTTTTCCCATTTTGGAATTCTTATTTTAGGACACTAGCAATGAACAATGTTTTTCCTTTTTTACTTAAATAATACAAAAATGAACAAATGTTATACGCACTTTAAATTATTTAATGATTAAAACCAAAATATTTGGTACCAAGATCCGTTTTAAAATTTCACATAACTGTTGATCAAATCATTCAGGTGGACACCGTGCTACCCAGCTTCTAGCTCAAAGACTTCTGCTTCGATATGCCCATCACATAGGTTTTTTGATACTGAGAAGTATTAACAAACATTACATGGTATTAAAGGATTTCAAGTGAATCTTGATCAACCAGAAGCATCGGTAGAGTTAAGGACTAGAGAAAACCTTTGGCAAGTTTGCTTGGGATGCGAATTTACACTGTTCACTATCACTGAAAATATAGCTAATCAAGCGTTCACATTTTGCCCTTATAAGTCATCTTTTAGATGTAGCTATAGTACCCTATATTAAAACTTAAAACCACTAAGTACCTACGAAAGCTATCATTTCTGTATGAATACACGTTTTTTGATATGTTCGTATTAAAAAACGAACACAACAGTCTATATAGCACATTGTCACCCAATTATAGTTTTTTGTCAACCAAAGTTATTTATTCTTCAACAAAAGTAGGCTTGTAATCATAAAGCTACCCGTTTATTCCTTGAGAAAGAAGTGATTTTGGCCTTTCATCAACAGATGAAATACTTTCCCTGGAAATTGAACGCAGGAATAAAAATTCACCGAAAGAATCATATGCATTCCAATCTGTACTAAAACCCTCCAAAATCAGCAGAATATAAATATTGATTGCACTTAATCAGCCGTTAATCTCGTCTTTATTAGAAAGCTATTTTTGCTGAGCTGCTTTCATTTTCCGCGCTGAGCTGTACAATTTTATTTATTAGATACCCGATCTGCAAACTCAAAATCGTTTTAGAAATATTGGTTCACCCATCTAGTATGATTCACTATAGAAGACCACAGCAAAGACAGATACGTTGTACTGTATCCCAATTGAATTCAGATAGATATAGAGAAAATCCATCTTGTCGTCTTTCGGGGAAGTAAAGCGAAGCATTTTCCCGTCACGTATCGACCCTTGCGGCATGCCTCCAACTGGTTACACGTCTCCGCCTTCCCTTTAGATACGAAAAATGCGGTCCGCGCGCCCCTTCATTCGGAATAATGACTGGACAGCTCTTGTTGAGAGAGGGGAAGAAAGAGAGGGAGTGGGGGGGGGAAGAGGGATGGAGAAAAGACACATATAAAGACAGGAGCGTGAAGAGAATCCCATATGGAGGCATCGTGAGTCAACCACTCCCACACCCTTTCCATAATGCACCTGCGATCTCAGCAGCCCTTCGCCCCCAAAATCCCCCCTCGTAGTCCCTCTCCCTTTCTCGCCGCAAGAAAATATTATTCGGCACCGCCTTATTGCTATTATTAGCGGGCTTTTAAAAGCACTCCTGTGGAGGCCCCCCTTTTCAACCATTCCGTACGGAACGTCGAAGGCGGATGGGTCATGTCTGAGTTCAAGGATTGGGAGTACGTTTTTTTTCTTTTGCAGATATCCTCAAACCGTTTCCATCACCATTATACATTCGCTATCTCTCCTCCCTAAGCAATAATGTATGCATAGTGGAAAATAAAATAAAATTGTCATGCTCAATACACAGTATTCTGCGATCGCTAGATTATATTATATTGCTAATTGCGACATAAATAAATAAATACGGTAAAGAAATTATAGATACATGAAAAGACATCTGAGGAACAAATGGACGTTAAAGGTTCAGATCTGCTTCTTTTACTTTTATCTTCTACTTTTTAGGGATTGCCTCCTAACTTCAAAACTTCCGTGAGTTTCCTAAGTGTTTCTTTAGTCCTTTAATGGATATCTAATGGCACTTATTCAGTAGCTTCATCGGAGAAATGCTAATTATATATATATATATATATATATATATATATATATATATATATATATATATCAGTCTGACCTGAAGAAGCCCTCGGAGTAGGCCGAAAGCTTAAACAATCTACAATGTGAGTGTCCTTGTACGTGTTATCTATTTTATTCTGTGTTCTATTGTGCCGTCCAAATATCCTGGGGGTAGAGCGTAGGACTACCGACCGGAGGGTCCCGGGTTTGATTCCCGGGCAAGGCACCTGCAGCTCCACCCAAACTATGTGGTTTTTCGAGTACCCCATCTTCCTGGGAAACAAATACCGGCACAGGGAAAGGATCTGGCCCCCCTACCCTGATGAGTGTATTTCACACGCCCTTGGGCTTAGCACTGGGTGAACTCTACCATATATATATTCATTCAAACAGAAATAGGTATAAGGAAAGGGGATAGGAAAACACATAAAAGGCGAACACAGGACATGTGGGGAAGGCGGTTTTTGAGCAGATCACGAAAGTAAAAAAAAAGAAAGTAAAAAGTCCGTTGTTCAAATCCGGGATAAGGAAATATTTTTACCTTCGTGATCTGCTCAAAAACCGCCTTCCCCACATGTCCTGTGTTCGCCTTTTATGTGTTTTCCTATCCCCTTTCCTTATACCTATTTCTGTTTGAATGAATATTTATGCGCCGTATGGCGGGATTTTCAAGTTTGAATATATATATATATATATTATTATTAGGTAATCTACCGGTTAAGGTAGGTTTTTGGATGGACACAACTATCAAATAAACATTTTGTGACTCCCCACCTAGCAAACTAATCTATATCAGGTCCCTCTTCATCTCGGTGTACTTCTTTCCTCCCTTCATCCCGTCCAACATCCCTATCCTGTTCCTACCCTTACCTCGCTTGCCCAACATTCTCCCCTCTATTACCCTCTTCAACATTCCACTACCGCTCAATACGCCTTTCATCCATTTTTCCTGCCTCCATAGAATTTCTCTCAACAAACCCCTCTCCTCACCCACCATTTCCAGTACTTCCTCATTTGTTTTCCTTTCGGTCCATTTCACCTTCTCCATTCTTCTCCACACCCACATTTCAAAAGCCTCCAATCTACGTCTATCCTCCTGCTTCAGCGACCACGTTTCCGCGCCGTACATAGCTACGCTCCATATCAGAGTTTTTACGAGTCTTTTCTTAACATCCCTACTCAACGTCCCCGTCATCAACTCCCTCCTCCTTGAGAAAGCCTCCTTGCCTAGCGCAATTCTTCTCCTTACGTCCCTACCACTTTGACCGTATTGGTCCAAAACACTTCCGAGATATGTAAACTGCTCTACCTGCTCTATTCTTTCCCTGCCTATTTTAATATTTAGCTTAGCCTTTTTCTTTCTGGAAAATCGCATAACCTTTGTTTTATTAATATTGATTCTCATCCCATATTTATCGCACTGAACCTCCAATTCACTCAACAATGCTTGCAACCCCTTGGCTGACTGAGCAACTAATGCTTGGTCATCAGCAAACCTAACCGATTTTACGAGTTCCCCTCCGACTTTCATTCCTACCTCCAGTTCTTCCCATGCCTCTTTAATCATTTCCTCTACATATACGTTGAACAGTACCGGTGACAATGGGCAACCCTGCCTTACACCTCTTCCTAACACTGCCCATCCAGACTCTCCGTTCCCCACTCGCACCTGAGCAGTCTGAGACATGTACAGGTTGCGGATCAGTCTCCTGTCCCTCCAATCCATTCCTATTTTCTGCAATACACGCATTAATTTTTCCCAATTCACTCTATCAAACGCTTTTTCGAAATCTACAAAACAGGCAAAAACGTCCTGATTGTATTCTATATTCCTCTCGACTAGTGATCTCATTACTGCAATGGCATCACGCGTACCTCTTCCTTTTCTGAACCCAAACTGATCATCCCCTAAGTAATCATTTGCCTTACTCTCTATCCTTTTGTTGATGATCCTGAGAATAACTTTAGCTGCGTGGGATATCAAACTTATTGTTCTGTAATCCTCACATGACGAAGCCTTTGCCTTTTTTGGAATAGGAACTAACACCGATGTCACAAAATCTTCCGGCCAGATTCCTTCCTCATAGATACTACGAATCAGTCCATATATGGCCTTTTTCCCACCTTTCCCTAACCATTTCAACATTTCTACAGGAATATTGTCCAGCCCCACAGCCTTATTTGCTTTCATCTCCTTTAATGCCCTTTCTATTTCATCGTCGAGTATGCCTGGACCTAAGCTATCTTCTTCTACGTCATGTTCCTTTTCTATGTCTAACCTTGTCGGCCTAAGTTCTTTACCATACAGTGTTTCTATATATTCCTTCCATCTCTCTTGGATTTTTCCTGGTTCAACTATTATCTTACCCCATTTATCTTTAACTGTTAGCACAGCTCTTGCCTTCTTACTTCCCGATAATAACTTAACCTTGCTGTATAGAGCACCAATTTCACCCTTCTTCTGTAAACTTTCCATATCCTCGCATTGCGTTTTCCACCATTCTTCTTTTGCTTTATTTGTGGCCCTTCTCAATTTATTGTTCAACTCTTTGTACTTCATTTTGCCCAACTCTGTGTTTACATTTTTCCATCTTCTCCTCTCATCCATCTTTGCAACCATCTCATCCGTTACCCATGGTTTCCTTATCCTTTTCCCGTTAACGGTTCCTATAGTGTCTTTAGCGGCTTCCAATATTCCTTTCTTGATACATTCCCATTTTTCTTCGATAATACTCAGTTCTTTACCGTCATCCATCATTTTCTCTACAGCCTCCTGATACTCCTTCCTCGTTAATTCATTTACTGCTTCTAAATTCCATTTTTTAACCCGCCGCCCTTGCCTTATCTTCTTGAAACGAACATTACATTTCATAACAACTAAATTGTGGTCAGAGTCCGCATCCGCTCCTGGGAAACTGTGCGAATTTATCACACTGTTCCTAAACCTGTGCCTAACCATAATATAATCTAACTGATACCTTTCTGAGTCACCTGGCATTTTCCATGTATACCTACGCCTTTTGTGGTGTCTAAACCATGTGTTAGTGATGACTAACCCCTGTCTCCTGCAGAATTCAATTGCTTTCTCCCCGCGTTCATTCCTCGTGCCTAACCCATAGTCCCCCACCTCACCACCATCTCTTCCTTCGCCTACCGTCGCATTCCAATCCCCCATCACTATCAAATGTTTCCCTGCAGGAACACTCGCGATGATATCCTCTAACTCATCATACATCCTATCGACTTCTTCCTCCTTGTGGTTGCTCGGTGGCATGTATACCTGAATAATGACCAAGTTCGTCGGCTCTGCTTTAATCTCTACGAGTAAAATTCTATCTGTCGCTTGCTCTATGTTGACTACGCTTCTTCCTACCCCTTTATTTAAAATTACGGCAACCCCTCGTTGGCTCTCGTCCCCGCCGCTGTATATTACTCTATAATTGTCACTCCAGTAATCCCCGCTATCCTTCCATCTCACCTCGCAGAGGCCTAAAACATCTATGTTACCTCTTTCCATCTCTCGCTTAATATTTTCTAATTTGCCTCTCCTCAACATTGTCCTGACGTTCCAGGTTCCTATTCTAACTACTTTCGCCTTCTTCTGAGTCTTCTGTCCTGCTGAAGTTATTTCTTCCCCGCAAGGGTTTCGTTGGATGACGACCGCGGAAGCCTTGCCTCTCCCGCTGCCGGGCACGACACACGGCCTCTTGGGCCGTGTCCCGTAGTTGCCAGGACTCATATTATCTATAGTGCCCATCATAATATTCTTGGGAATCATAATTGAGGTGGTTTCCCGTTGCCTTCCTCAATAGTGTTTTTAACGTGACACCATCACTTAATGGCCGCCCCACTGGGGTCAGACGCCATTGCAGCCGCCTCACTGAGGAACAGACGCTGCGTGGACTACCTTTCGTCTGGCTCCTAACCTTCGACCTATCTGGCATGGGTGACCCTTCCAGGAGTAATTATTATTACTCCCGCCAGCACAGCTCTAGGGGTCATCGGAACACACAAGCCCTTCCACCACGACAAGGTTGTAGTCCATATATATATATATATATATATATATATATATATATATATATATATATATATATATATATATATATATATATATCGGGTCGCGGTGGTCTAGCGGGTAGAGCGTTGGACTGCTGACCAGAGGGTCCCGGGTTCGATTCCCGGGCAAGGCACTTTGGGCACCTGCGGCTCCACCCAAGCTAGTTGATTTTTCGGGTACCAGATCTTCCTGGGAAACCATAACCGGCACAGGGAAAGGAACTGGCCCCCCTACCCTGATGTGTGAATATTCACACGCCGTCGGGCTTGGTACATGGGTGAGCTCTACCATCACCTACTAAACCGACCTTCGGGTTGATTACTGTGTTTATGGTTTTTATATATATATATATATATATATATATACATATTCAATCAGATGGATTCAGCTATAAGGAAAAGTGATAGGAACACATATAAAGGAGGAACATAGGAATGGAGGGGAAGGTGGAACCGAGCAGATGACAAGCGTGAAAAAGTAACTAAAGTTCTTTGGAATTGAACGACGGATCTTCGATTTGCCGAGTTGATGATCCCTGTCGAGGAAACGTAAATTACACTGAAATATGCGGAGTATTTTTACGTGATTTCTATTTATATTTTTGTGTTCTATTGTGACGTCCAAGTATTATATTGGTCTTGTGAGTCTTCAACATCAACGATATATATTTATTTTTTTATTAGGTAATCTACCGGTTAAGGTAGGTTTTTGGATGGAAACAACGATCAAATAAACATTTTGTGACTCCCCACCTAGAAAACTAATCTATATCAGGCCCTCCTCATGTCTGTGTACTTCTTTCCTCCCTTCATCCCGTCCAACATCCCTATCCTGTTCCTGCCCTTACCTAGCTTGCCCAACATTCTCCCCTCTATTACCTTCTTCAACATTCCACTACCGCTCAATACGCCTTTCATCCATTTTTCCTGCCTCCATAGGATTTCTCTCAACAAATCCCTCTCCTCCCCCACCATTTCTAGTACTTCCTCATTTGTTTTCCTTTCGGTCCATTTCACCTTCTCCATTCTTCTCCACACCCACATTTCAAAAGTCTCCAAACTACGTCTATCCTCTTGCTTCAGTGACCACATTTCCGCGCCGTACATAGCTACGCTCCAAATCAGAGTTTTTACGAGTCTTTTCTTAACCTCCCTAAAAGTCCCCGTCATCAACTCCCTCCCCCTTGAGAAAGCCTCCTTGCCTAGCGCAATTCTTCTCCTTACGTCCCTACCACTTTGACCGTATTGGTCCAAAACACTACCGAGATATGTAAACTGTTCTACCTGCTCTATTTTTTCCCCGACTATTTTAATATTTAGCTTAGCCTTATTCTTTCTGGAAAATCGTATAACCTTTGTTTTATTAATATTGATTCTCATCCCATATTTAACGATATATATATATATATATATACATATATATATGCATATATATTTATATAGGCACACCCTTTATGCAACGGTTGAGGATACTTTTTCGACTGGCCGATTGCATGTTTATTTGTGTGTACTTACACAAACACGAGATCATTAAAAAAATATCCAAATTAAAACTTTATTCGCGCACAGTAGTAATCCTTGGGCGGCGTTGTAATGCAATGTAAAAGGAGACTGCTTAATGTTCATGCTTGAATTTTTTTTTGCCTTTGAGTGAGCCAACTCGCAAATGGCTCATGTCCAACATGTCCTTTCTTGAAGATGAGTCATGTTAAAAGTGAACGATCCAACAAAATCAGTTCGTTCAATCATCTTGAGAGAAATCGAAAAGTGATGACTATGAGTAAGAGCACCTCACTCGGCGACTGGCATGCATGAAGGTGGGGAAAAAACTCAAGCATGCACATGAAGCTGTTTTCTTCCACTATACACTGTGCATTTGTTGCCCTAATAATAATCCTGTGAGCTGAGACGTTTACGGTTGGTTCCTTCTTTGACGTTTCGTTTTTGAAGCTGATTTGCAGTGTAGGATAGCATCGAAGCCCGGTGCAATGGGCCTGCGAATGCGAGGATTTTAATAGTGATTTATATCGACTTCGTTGTTCTAAAAGTTTCATTTCACACGCCTTTAACTAACAACCACCAATCAAATAGATTGTAGCAGCATTTTGTAATGGACGTCGTTAAAAAATATACTGCACAGAACGAAAAAACAGAAAAACATTCAAGAGAAAATTCGTTCCAAGAGCCAAATAAGCTCTTCAAATTCAGATAAAAAAACTCAGATAATTTCATTTCAAATTCAGATAAGAATAGGAAATTCCGTCACAGCCAGTTTAATAATTTATCTACTAATGTTCGCTGAACTGAGAGATTTTATTATAGTACAAATCATTCGCCTTGAACTCAGACATTCCGATGTCCTACCAGAGAATTTTACGTTGCATGAGGTCTTCGATGTCTTAAGCAAAAGCACTGGACAAGCTATCGAGGGGTCTGGGTTCGAACTGCAGTCAGGGAGAATGGTTTTTACATCATGGAGATCTCACCCTCCTAAATTAAATTTCATCAACGGTCAACTTGGAAAACTAACCCGGACACCTTACCACATTATTTTCATCACTATAAATTAATGACAAAGTGTGTATACCCCAAAAACAACTGAAATATCTGAGAATAAAGGTGTCACTTGACAAAATATTTCGTACTAAACGTTGCTCTTGAAATCCATTTAAACTGAGTGAGATGAAATATTATGACTTGATAAAAAAAAGATATTAGTTCTAGAGAGAAGGAAATTCTCCAGAAAAATACAAGTACATGAAAACTAAGAGCAAGAAGAAGTCTTTCTATGTAGTAGGCATTCATTAGAAAATATACGTATAAAGGCTTAATTAATTCTAATAACAAAACCCATTAAGTATTGAAAATTAAAGAATTACTCTTGATAGTGCATGTAAATCAATGTTACGAAAAAATTGAAGTGATTAAGAGAAATTATTATTTAGTGACAGGACGAAAAACCTTCATAAAAAATAGGAGCAGAACTTGCAGCTAATGAGAATCTGCATCTCTTGAAAAACATAAAAAGTACTGCAAAAAATCTCATTTTCAGATCTTAAGTCTGTTGTTTTAAAGTATATTACGGATAATGGAGAAGTTTTTAAGAAGAAATTAACAAAACATCTAATCAATATGAAGTATCGACACCATTGTGGTTTTCTAAAAGTATATAATTTAGACAGTAAAATGAATTAGGACCATTATCTGGTCCACTTCCTGCAGTAACTGTAGAAAGAAGGCGAAGCATTTAAAATTTCACCACTACGTTAAAAACATTATAAATTGCATTTCAACAATTAAAACGCATTTTCAGGTATGGCTAAATTTCTATGCTATATTCGACTGTGAGAAATTAGATGAGCATAGTTTACTGTGCCCGATAATTAGGTATAAGCGTTACAGTACCAATTGGAATTTTATTCCTTTTTTATGGCCTCTTCACATTACCGCAATTGCAGAGGCTTAAAGGTATTACGGGGAGGTGGGGTGAAGTGATGAGGTGAGGGGGAGGGGATATCAGGAGTCGTGCGCGGGGAGTGGCAGAGGGGGAGGGAGCGTGGGGGCCTTCCGGGAGGGAGAATCGGGGGAGGAGGAGTAGGAAGGGGAAGAAGGGGTTGGAGAGGAAAGGGGTGCGGCAGTGAAAAGCGAATCATGTTATCGACCACTTGTTCGGCAGAATGAGCACTTCCGCACCATACACGCCCACCACCGTCCCTCTCCCCCGTGCCCACCCTCTTGAAGCTCTCCGCCACATCCGGTCTCAACACCCCACCCCTTCTCAACACTCTCCCCCCACCCTCTCACACTATAACGCCATCCCCTCCGTATTCCCTCCCCCTCCCATGCTCTTCCTCTCTCTCTCTCTCACACACACACGCACATGTTCCCGACCCCCTCTCCCTTTTCTTTCCTTCTAAACTCCCTCTCCCCCTGTCCACAACGTCCCCTTCAGCCATCTCCCCCTCCTATCCCACTCCTAATTCTGAAGCCTCGTCCCCTCCGCGTCTCGGAGATGGATCCACGGGAGTCGAGCCAGAATGGCAAAGTTAGTCGTCCGTGGCCTCCATCGACGAAGGCCTGGGTTCGACAGCTGAGAAGGAAGAAGGACCCATCAAGAAATACGTTTCGTGTTGACGTTCACAGTCACGCACGCTTTCTGCCTGGGTCGCACACTTACTTCGTGATTAAATGATACGAATTCAGGTGTATGACCGTAGGTGCCAATGTCGCAATAACACGATGAGTTGTATGAAACAGTAACCCCTTTATAGCTTTGGATTCACGTAATAAGGACGTCTATCTAACCTAAAGCCTTCCTCCTCATTACTTTTTCCGTTACTCCTTCCATTCCTCCATAAACCTGTGGTTCTTTTTTTCCTGGAATAAGATTATTTTCATCTACTAAGTTAAAGATCATTAATCCAAAGCTTTCTATCTTATCATGCAAGTTTCGCTGAAATAACCAAATGTTTTTTCTTAACTTTTAACTTCAATTTCCACAAATTTTTATTTACTCTTGGAGTATCTCATTTCTAATAAAATTTTCATGATTTTTACGCGCTACAATCCAGATTTTACAACAAATATAACATCACTCATCAAAGTTACCACTCATTAAACATAATATAATTCATTTTATATCGTAAAAGTAATTTTCTCTACCATTAAACGACGTTCTGAAACTTTGTAAGACGTAAAAAAATTAATCGTGAAAATTCACCCACAACAATATAGATGTGCAGGAGTATGTGTTGTTCATTCTTTAAAGAGAACTTGAATAATATGGTGACCAGGAAAACCTACAAAGAGATAAGTCATTTTCGTCATAGTTCTTTATAGTCCTTTGAATGAGAGGAAGGGTTTGACTTGGCGTAGGCCACCTTTGTACTAACTCAAGGGCAATGCCATATTCAATAAATTTGATGCCTTAAATCGAAAAAATATTGATTACCTTAACAAATACAAAAAGCTCAATCGGTGGAATTTACTTTCTGATGCACCACTAATCATACTCATATTGTGCATATACATGTAGCATTCATTGACGCATGCGTTAAAATACAGGGAGCTGGGAATAAGATTCAAAAGTAATACTAATGCGGCAAAGCGTCTTTCGTCCTGTCAAGACGTTATAGGCAATTTAAGTAAATTAATTTCAACCATACTCCTGTTATCGGATAGTTCTTTCGTCTCTGTCACATTCACGCCATTTCGTATCAGCTCTTCTGTTTCTGCCTTGCGAATCTCTAAAACGACATTCACTCTAGATTTCCTCCGTATCCTTCCTTCCTCTCAAACTATTCCTTATTTTTTCATAAATCTCTTTTGCAATTCGAAGTAACGTCTATTCCCTCGACACGACCAAATCAGCGTAGCCCACCTCTCGTACTTGTATAATGCTGGCGTATTCAATCAAATTAATTTTATCATTCCTTATTTTATTGTTACAATCAAACGTCCTTTTAAGGGTCCTATACCCACCACATTTAGTCTATATATGTCTATCTTTATCTTGGATTACACCAATTGAACTACAATAAAATGGGGAATGCAAACTTTTCAGTGACAGTTCGCAATACTAAATGAGATTTACACGATGTAGGGTAAGTATCAATTTAATCCCAATTAATTATTTACACAATTAATAAAACTGGGTTTATAGATATTCATAAAATGAAAAACAATGTAAGTGGTAAAACTCTGCACCTGCGGTTCATAGTTTTGGTGGACATCAGTGATAATCATGTTGTACATTAGTAGAATAAGAGGAGATTTCATCAGAGAGCATGCAATTCTTCCCATCTCTTGAATTATTTGGTGGTAGATTCCGATTCAATGAAAGCAAGCACATATTTTTGGTCCTGACTCGGAGATAAAAAGGGGAGATATCGATATCCTCAGTCATTGCTGGGAACCGCGCTCCCACCAACTCTCACCACGATAAAATGTGTTCGGTTATTTATGCGTGCGTTTCAAGGGTGATAAAAAGTTGTGCAATTCGAGAGAATCAACACTTTATCGCGCCGAGGGTTGGCGGGGACGAAGAAGGAGAAATGGATGAATATACGGTGTCGGGTTGAAGGGAGGGGAGCAGTGTGGGAGTATGGGGAACAGTTAAGGCCAAAGGAAAGACATCGACGTCGGGAGGGGGATAGGAGGAAAAACTATGAGTCGCTGAAAGGAAAACTTTGCATGAGTCTCTTGCATCAAGGAGGCCCAGGTCGTCCATTCGGACGGGGAAGCATCGCCGTCTTTCTCCATTACCGTTCGAAGGCATGCACCCCCCTACACGCCTTTCCTGCCTCCAGTTCCTGCGGCGGTCCTTGCGCCGCCCAGTTGTAACCGACATATTATGGCCGAAGGAGGCTGGGAAAAGTGAAGTTAATGGATGTGAAAGAACGTTTATAGAATAATGTAGAATCAACGCAGAGAATATCCTTGGACAACCCGAACCAATTCGGATGTAACCAAGTATAACTTTTGTGGGAGCAGCATCTTCAACTAAGCTAGCTGTTTTCTGCCTAATGTATTGGTACGTTTGTCAATACGAGTACATCTACAAATAAAGTCATGCCTGCTAATGCACAAGAACCAATTTCATAATTACTGCTGTTCCCTGTAGCTTATCGGTAACATGAAAGAATTATTTTTCCAAGACCGAAATAAAATAAAACTGTAGCAAAAAAGTTATAAAAATACTTGGACAGCAATTGGTGAATATCTTTTAGAAATCAAATCAAATAAATAATATCCACACGCTATTACCCATTTCATAAATGTTATGTCTTCAATTCTTGAAATATGTAGTATACTTAAGCCAATTTCGCCCTTTAGCTGCGTGAATTCATCTCACAGTATGGTTAAGAGAAAATAATTCATACAAACATCAACATCCATAGGGAAAACTATAGTCCTTATTTTTAACATGATTTTGCTGTCATATGTGAAGAAATAATACGATATTTTTCAATTTCAGGACATTACTATCAAGAAAAATTTTAATGAGGTTTTCTCATCGCATTAAACAGCAATATATATATATATATATATATATATATATATATATATATATATATATATATATATATATATATGTAAATGCTTCCTTTTCACTTGAGATAACGAATTAGACAACGTATATACTCGTAATTTTTTAATATAAAAAACTCTTTATATTCAATTAATTGTTGATTATTTTTTATTATATTTTTATTATAATATTTGTCATTATTCAACCTTCGACTTGGATAAGTTCAGCCAGTGGTACCATGGAAGTATTGAAAGATCGTAAGATATAAATTAAAATTTTGTCACAATGAGATATTTTCGATTATTTAATAGAAGCACCAACTTAAATAACCTTTCATTTGCTCCGATGGGATGTACTGTTTGTGCTTGAGATTAAAAGCACAGGATATGACTCATGCTTAATGGTAACTGATGTCTACACAGAGAGAATGAGACTTTGTGATGCATCTTCAGGACCCACAATTTTTTTTCGACTAAATGCCTTTTCCTATGCATAAAATATTTTATCGATTTCTAACAAATGAGAATTTCAGCTGTAGTATAAAATGACTTCAGTTGCTGATTGCTGGAGCACTTGAATATTCCAGCCTTTATTATTAATGCTAAGAGGTCTACTAAATATGCAACCATGAAATGAAGACCACCCAGCAGAAATTCTTAAAATGAGCTCAATACTTGGAAAAACAAACCATAATAATAAATCACTTGTTAAAAAGTCTACACTGGCCCTGGAATGTTATAAAATATACAGTTATTATAGTTATAGCGCAAAAGAAAAATTCAAGTCGAAAATAACGTACTTTAATACCGCGTTGGGAATATTGGAACGTGGACCTACCCATTTTAAAGACATTCTAGTGTAATTTCTTTCCCATAACACATATAAGTAAATGCAAATCCTAGTCAATACTTTGTTAGATTTCATGTTTTGATCAAAGCAGGTTAACTTAGAACCTTAGGTTTCAAGCACCATTAAAAACTCACAATGTCTTCACAAACAACTCGAGAACTTTACTGCCGTCTGCCGTCCTGATACTTTATAATCAATACCGGAAATTCTCTTGGAATTAGAGTTTAATGAACCTTCGTACGTCACGTAACAGAGTACGGTGTTGCCTTCGTCGCTATTGTGGCCAACTAGGCACAAAATGCTTTCGTTTTAGCTGTATAGATCACCAACGGAAGTATACAGTTTGCATAAATCTCAGCAATTACTCATTAGCAAAGTCAACACGCCCATCCCGTCCATTAAAAATTCCACAGTTCTTATTCCGATCCAATTGAATTAACTTTTGATGATGACTTTCATCGTACGAGGTATTCACATGAACAAAATGGCCGCACTGCGCTTACGTACGCACGTACCGTTTGGTATTAAGGAGAAGAGTCCATGAACGCTGTCGAGGGATGGAAATTGACCCTAATGCCTCCCCCTTCCCTCCTGCACTATATTTTGGAAAGTGGACAAACTCCTCGCGTTGCGAAATAGAAGGTGCAAACACGGGGGACGCTTCCTTGTGCGGGAGGGAGATGGGAGTGGGGGCCTGACTTACGATCTCGGGGTCTCCCATTGAATGCGACCCTAGGGTGTCGCTTTAGCAAGTTCCTTTGCACGCATCCAAGCGGGGCGGCGATGAGGTAGAGGGGTGAAAGAAGAGCACGATGGGGGGAGGGAGGGAAGGACGGGCAGGGAAAGAGAAGGGGGCTCGGTTGCCAAGGAGACGTGGGTCGCGTGGAGGTCGTGAGAGCACATCCTCCATTATGCTTCAGACTTCGCAGTTCGAGCACCCTGAGTCGATGTCTTTGAAGCCGCTCGAGAGATGCGGGACATTTATTCTGATACGCCGTTGTCATTGGTCGATTCTACGAGAGACAACTGGCTGCAACGGTGAAACTCTGTAACGATAAATCTGTGCTAGAAATAGTGAACGCTTTCAAACGGGTAAAATCAAAAAGGTAACCATTCCAAGAAGTTGAATTACCGCAATGAGCATGTAATATATTGAAATTCTTTTATCTGTTACCTGGTAGTCTACTAGCCTTTTAGGAAGATTTTGGATAGACACGGACTGATCACCGCTGCATTACCAAGCCTCGTCCAACAAGACAACCTAGTATTCTAGGCTACAAAATACTTTTCTTCAACTCTGCATACTTTCTACCTCCTACCTACTTTCATTCCACTCAGCATACCCATTCTTTTCATCTCAAAACTTTGAATGCCTAACGTCCTCTCCTCTATTACAGTCCTCATCATTCCCACTTGCTTTGGATTTCTTCCAACAGCCCTCTATCCTCCCCAAAATATCTAGAAGTGGCGGAAATAAGCTTTTTGGGGCTGTTAAATAAGCTTTTAAAAATTGCTGTTCTTTCTTTTTGTAGAGTTCAGTATGGGCAATATTTTTCAAGAAGGAAAAAAGTCATTATAATTAATCAATAATACATTGATTGATATATGATTCTCCATGCTGAAAAAACTTCAGCTCACTTCTACAATACCCTTTCAATGAATCCTAATTTTTTTGCTAGCAAGTCCACGTATTCCCCGTATATATTTCACCCAAGAGATTTCTTACGTAAGAGTAACGCCTAGCATTTGCTAAATCAGTCTGCATTTGCTATTTTGGTTTTTTTTATGCGGTTAACGTTCCAGATGAAACTAATCCTACTTCAAAAATTCATCACTACACGTTCCTTTAAGTTAAATCTAATTAATTATCACGTGCCGCACCAACATTGCATTGCATTAAGCTCATCTACCAATTACACTATTCTCAGGACCACGGATATCTCTGTAGATCACTGCGTCGACGAAAAATAAGCTAATTTTACTATTTATCACGATTTTATATGGGGTCATATAAAATCCACGATACACAAACTAATTCAAAAAAGGAAAACTTCAAGCATTCCACTGAAAATAGTAGGATTGAAAGAAAGCAGCGATAACAAGATCAATTTTCAAGAAACTGTAACAGTAACTTTAACGGAGTCACCCGCTATGTGTGCATTATAATGCAACAATTTCAGAGAGTAAAAATCATTCGCCTTGACCGGGATTCGAACCCGGATAGCACTCGGCCGGATATCGAGGGATCCGGGTTCGAATCCCGGTGAAGGCGAATGATTTTTACACTCTGAAATTGTTGCATTATGATAACAAGATCGATTAAAAACCTTATGATTTCCACATTTTTCGGGCTGCGTCCGCGTGTGTCGTTTAAATTCACAACAGTTTTGCCAGCTATCCTGCTGGTGTCCTCAGGTCAAGGATGGAAAGAAGCTCGCTGTCTCGTCTTGTATAGGGAAAATCCGGCGCCAATGCCGGAAATTCCCGGTAAGGTAACTACATATTACATATGTCAACAATTAAACAAATGATTATGCATGGATACTATCGTGGGGGCTACTAGTCAATATGTGCCTGCTGTACCAAATACTCGTCCGAGTATATCGTTTGACTTTGAGGGTAGTTTTTTCTCTTGTTTCATAAGGATGAGCCATTCTTATACAGTTCTGTTTGAATCCAAATTTCTAAAAAACCAAGCCGAGGGAATTGAGAGTCACAATTAACTTGGCTTTAATATTTTAATCCAATGTACATACAAGTAACATACAAAGGTAAAAATTCACTATAGGTGGAAATTAAGAAGATAAAAATTCAAGTATGAAATAGATTTTTCACATTAATGAGTAATGATTCATTTGATATTTCAAATTGTTCATAGATCACTAAGAGTTGCAAAATATTTAAAAAATGAAAGCTAAACAATTAGTCATCACATCTGCAGTAATATGTGATTCAGGGTTCTGATTTCAATTTTCTTGCGTAATAATGGAGGAATATTTAAGATCTGATAAGCGAAAACGGTGAAATCTGCAATGGTATTCTTACGCCACCTAATAAAAAAAACCCATAAAGAAAGTGCAAATACCCCTGAAGAAGGTAATTCAATGGTATAAAATTCTTCTTCAATTCCTAAAACTATCCAGTAAATTTATCAGAAAGACAAAGAGGAACTATGCTTACTATGGAGTGGCAGAGAGTGGGAAATTATACCTAAAAATTGACGACTATCTCATTAGGGAGAAAGCTCGGAGGGATGTTTGTAGCATGCAATGCTACCGTGAGTGCCTGCAAATCACGTCAAATTCAGACTCCGACAAACCTGTAATTACAAGAGGAATTTTAAAGTAAAAATCCCATAAAGGGCTTGATTATTTCAATCGAAGATAGACCATTTTTCTATGATTTGGACTTTGATAAACAAGGACCCATTATAGCCTATTAAGTGGAATAAAGGCAGTCAATATTTGAGATTTCAAACCAATTTTTAAGGGCAGAAAATTATTCCTCTGTGCTGAAGAAAATATTCCACAAGTAACAAAACTTAAATTTTCCATTTGAGAAGGAAAAATCTAATTTAATTTATTACCTCCACTAAGTTTTTCATACTTATTCACTTATGCTTTCTTAAAGTTCAAGCTAAACTGCAGAAGTAAATTTAGATGATTTTTGCCTTTAAATTTTGTTGACTCTCGTTAGATAATTTGTAGTTGTCTTTCAAGCCAATCTCTTGGTGTGAGGTACAAGATACTCCTTCTTTGATACTGAAAACACCTATAACTTACACTATTCCTTAGTAGTAACTATTATTGAGTGCGGACATATTAGTCTCCAACAATCAAGGAAAGTTTATATTATGCTCAACAAAATTAAACCTTGAATTCATGACTACCCAATGAATGGGGTTTCGAAAATTTTATGTCTTAATAGTAATAAAAAAGAAATAGTCATGTATACTATATTAACTCTATAATCAGTTAATAAGATCCCCATGGTCAAGTCAAGAGGGCAAAAACGTAAGGCTATTAGGGAAATTGGGTAAACTCACAAAATGTACAAACGTAAATCGGAAAGTTTTGAAATGTATATAATTGTCGTCATGTTTTTTTACACGATTCCATCGTTATTTTTCTAAATTCTCATTAAATACATATTCTTCAATATTCTAGCTTGCTTCAATATCATAGTTTTCAATCGTTTTATCAATATTCGTATTGAATGCATTTTTTTCAATATTCACGTGAGAAGTGGAAGCAACCGTTTCATCAAACCTTGTTTACCATTAAATATGGCACGAAAAAAACTGAATTATTTCAATTATGAAAGGATGTTAATAGTCCTATTAAAGAAAATAAAATTATTTCGAAAAGTACCAATGTCGTTAGTAACTGTATATTTTACTTGACTTAAAAAGTATTTATTTATTGCGACAAAGTAGAACTGAGTATTAGATATTCCAAAAGAACAATGTAATCTAGTTTTTCAACTTATTTTTTTGAAAAAAATTCAGTTTCCAAATAAATCATCCCAAATTCATTGGGCACGAGTATACGTATATGCGTGCACCTATTTTGCGGCTAACTTATAGAAAAAGTGCCTAAGAATATTTTTGTGCAATTTGTGCCTTTGATGCAATCAAACATTTTTATACAAATAATAGATACTCGGTTTTGTTCTTTACAAGTGTCTCCATTACATTTGACGATGCAAGTATTTCCCCGATTTTCAACATATCCTTCCCTATTGATATATTAGATGTAAGTACATAACTAAGTTCACATACACTTATTGTATTTTAATTCTAGACAAATTCCAAGATAGTTTATTGAAAATTAAGAATTCATTTACCCGAAAATGCAGTACATACTTAATTTTAAAACGAATTTTATTTTATTTGTCACTTAATTTAATTAATGATGTGATGTGCCACTCGAGAATATATGTAAATTATTTATAAAACATTTCATCCAGTTATATTCTGTAACAAACAAATTTCTAATATTATTTTGGAGAAGTGAGTACAGGACTTTTATAATCGTAGCGTAACTCACTTCTTTTCCTATGCTTATAATTTTCACATAATATTTAGAAGTTATTGTTTAAACGTTTTCATCATATCATAATCTCATGAGGATGACTTAATCTATCGGAACTTTCTCACTAAAATCACTCTTTTGTCGATTTTCTTATTCTAAATAATCTTTTGTTCGCTGTTTACGTTCGAATTAACTCATCATTAAGCCATTACCGTAAGTCTTCTATTAGTATTTTTTTTAAAGCGTCTATGATGATAATTTCATATTTTAAATGAAATTCTGATATTTTATCCATCATTTGCACCCCTCTAAAGAGAGTGAATTAGAGACGATTTAAAATTAAGATACAGGAAGTAGTATGAATGTATACTGTGTTTTAATCATCAACCTCATGATCCCAGAAATATATTACGACTAACCAATTTTCCCACACCTCCACTTGTTAACAGGGGATACGTCTCCTTCACCAAGATTAATTACTCTTAATAGCAAAACACCCTTCCCCCGCAGGGTGACCTCTTCGGCAGCCTGGCGGATGGCCTCCTAGGTAGGGCGGAGGCCTTGGAGCTGGGTGCCCTCGGCGGAGGCGGTAACGTCACCGTGCAGAAGCACTCCTCACCCCACGTCCCGCCCCCAACGCCGCCCTCCTCAGGGGCGGCCAACGGACAGCACCACCCCGGAGGGGGCCTACACCCGCACCACGTGCACCATCTCGGGCACCCGGGGTCTCACCCGGGGGGCGGAAGCGGAGCGGGCGGTGCAGTCGGAGGTTCCGTAGGGGGCGGGGGTCCGCCCCTGCCCCCGCAGCTCAAGCACGAAGTTGGGGGCCTTTACGCGGCGGCCGCGGCGGCTCACCACCATCACCACCACGCCCTCAACGCCCACCACGCTCTCAACCCGCACCACGCCCTCAACCACCTGAATCACCTCAACCACCTCAACCACCTAGGAAACGGCGGGGGCGGCGGAGGAGGGGGTCCAGGGGGTGGAGGGGGTGCGGGCGTTGGAGGAGGGGGAGGCCAGGGCCTTCAAGGAGCCGCGCACGTTCACGCCAACTCCCGGGTGCACCAAGTGAGTCTCGATCTCTTTCCGCCTTCTCTGTCACGCTCTCATATGTCACTAATGCACGCCATTCTATCGTAACATCATAACTAACGAGGGCGATAATTAACTATAATGAATCCGTAATCAGTCTCCTGAGCTGTGAGCCTTCAAATTTTGAATTTCTATTTCATGTTCACATAGTTTTGCTGAATAGAATTCATGTACCAATTCACCACTCTAGCCTCTGAGGTGAGGTACAGATAGATGCATGCTGAATTATACATATGTACCATATATTAAGAGCCAATAAGCAGATATGAATAAATAATTTCTCAAATACCAATTTAAAGTACCTAAATTAATCGACGATCGCTCACGGTAATTCATCTGGAAAAATATTTAAAGGAAAGATTTTGACACTATTCAATTATTTTCATAATCGTCACCAGTAATGTTTCTGGGGAATCTTGCCGCAACTTAGTCAACATTTCAATAACTCTTTCGATTATATTTGTTTTTTTAATGCGTTAAAAATATTAAGAATTGCCTTTCGTCTGGCCTTAATTCTTATTTCCCTACATTATTTTGTTATCCAGTCCGTTTCTAACATCCAAACATTTTTCCATCCTAAAAGTCCATTCTCTTCATTCCGCTTCCCAGTTATTATTTCCCCGCATTTTCCATTCTATCACGCCCTACGAAATCCTCGCAATATATCTTTCATCCATTATATTCGCACCATTCGAATGTCACCAAGCAACTTCCTCCCAACCAGAAATCTGCAAAAACTCTCTCCCTTTCCTTCCCCTGAATTCCTAATTTGCATTCGTTATTCTCCATATTCATGCATCAAAACCCATTATTATTTCCCATCAAACCCTTGCCTCAAAGAGTAATTTTCGGAACTGAGTTGCGTTCAAACATTACAGTCTTTACCGTCTTTACTAAGGCGACGCCGTGGGACTTTAACTTTCCAAGTTCTCTCACTCTCTCTCTCTCTCTTGGCACGGGGTTGATGGGATGTTTACGAGTGGAAAAGAGGCCTTACTTTGGGCATTTGAACCGCCTTGTAGAAAGCCATCCCACCACCACCACCAGCCACTCCGTCAAATAACTACTCTCCCCCTCCCTATCCCTCACCCTCCAACCCAACCAATACCCTTTTGATTTACCTCCAATATACATCTTCCCCATGCCATCCCTCCGGCTTCGTTCCCCCGGCCCGTCTCTACTTTCGACCCCTGCCAGGGTTCCCTTGGGGAGGCAGTCGGCCGGGAGAAATAGGAGGGGGAGTGGACGGGACCTTGCTGCCCGCCCTCTGCCTCGAACCACCCCCTCCTCCTCCACCTCCTCTTCCGCACCCTTTGCCATCGCCTAAATGATGAAATATGCGCCCTCCGTCCCTATAGTGCTGGAATGGAGAAACTCGTCTGAGAAGGATGGAGACGGGAGAGGGAGAGCTCAGAAGTGGTAGGGGGGAGAAGAGAAGGGAATATGTTCCATCCGCTTGGATTTTGGTAGATGTTCAACCAGGAGGAACGAACGTTTGACTGGAAATTAAACGGTTATACTGGAGAAGAATATTGGGATGCGAAGAATTTTGACAGGAGCGACGCATTATTGTGTTACCACGTAACTCACCTCGAAAGGAATTTTCGGGAAAATTACCACTCGAGGTGGTTCTACTTTGCTTATTCCAAACAAAATTATGACATTCTCACAAAATTTCTTCCGCGAGTTTTCACAAACCGTTATATCTGTGAAACATTGTGGGGAAACTCTTATTACTGGCTGGTGAATTTAAATCAGTGTCCAATTTTTCTCGATTCTACGCAATTGAGTATTTCACATTTTCATAATTTCAGAACATGATTCGAGTTGGAAAAGGTCCAAGATTGTTATCGGTGAAACACAAAGAGTGGGAGCAAATGTCACATTAAATTATAATATCCAATCATTCTGAGAAGACTCTCTAAATTGTACTTGGGGACGTTTCAGGACATATCAAAGAGGAATAGAGAATGAAGCGTCTTTTAAAAAAATGTCACCGCGTGTAATTCCTTCAAATCATAAATGTAGCACATTTTATAGGAACGTAAGTGAAATAAAAATTCCTTCGGAATCTACAATAGAATGTAATTTTTATGCCTCTATGATGGTGATAGCGAAGCCGCTATTCTTGATAAACTACCTATTACCCTTTTAAGCAAACAATAAGATAATTAGAAGATTTAGAAAAATTCCGTCTAATTGGAGTAAAATGGGCACAAAAGTTATTCTTCTAGAGTACAGGCAGAGTAGAAGTTTCAACACATTCCAGGAAACCAATGGATCAATATTGTATTTATTTTGTTCTCTACTTAACATGGCACAAAAATGTTTGAGCGCCCGACCACACATCTCCTGCACTCAGTCTCATTTCAGCTGAGGTATGAGGTGAGGAAACTACATGAATAATATATTGAGTAATTTATCTGGTGAAAACTACACCAATGGCAGAATAATCAGGCGTAGCAAACTCTTGGCTGAACAAATCTTTTAATCGTGCATCATAGTCTGACAAAGTACGATAAAAATATATTTGTAGCTTAATGCTATAGGTCATTTGGACCTACCTTAAATGTATAGTTGTATTAATTGCGGAGTTTAGTTGCATGTATTTTTACAGTTTTAAAGGTTTCACAGGTAACAAGTTTTTAGTTAGAATTAATATTCCTTTCAAATTTTTAATAATTGCCATGCTCTTCAATACAAATATTTTTATATTTTATTTCAGACCCTAAACTGTCGAAAATCGTACTTAAATGATAAGTATACTTTCATTTTCCTACTTCACTGGATCTATAACATTGCAAGAGAAGATATTTCCGATGAGTTGGCTTTAGTTAAACATGAATAATGACACTAAAACATTGGTAAACAAAATAAAATTAAAATTACCATCGTACTTAAATCATAGTTATCAAACATTTTTATAACCTTATCTGTATATAATAACTTATTCCAAGGATAACGCCAAATACCGGTTGAAATTTGAAACAAATTGACTAACAAAAATATGATCAATACTTGGGTTAGTGAATCAATACTAGAATGTGATTCGTTCCTACCCCACCAATTACTTTTGCAACGAATTTTTTGTCAATAAAAAAAATGTTTGCAGGCAATGTAATTTTAACTACCTTCAACTTCTGATAATTTTATTCGAAATCTTATCTGTAATTTTCGGAATGTGTACAGGTTTTGAAATATTAAATATCATAGCACTCCTGAATTATCGTGAAATGGTCTTTGATTAACCTAAAATGGTAAAACATTGGTAGAGAAATATTACGCATATAATTTCCAAAGAGAGACTTTCAAACTAAAACCATCATTTGACGAATGACTCTGGGATATCGTCTCACCCTTCGGTTGTGACCAACACCAAGAGAAATATAAAGCAATATCATTCCTGAACTGTTGAACTGAGGTTGCACACGGAAGATATTTGGAAAAAAATAAGGGTGTAGAAGGAAACAGCAAGCCGGGAGCATGAGATATTCTTCCTCAAATTCACTAAACCCTAAAATTAATGAATGGAGGTAGTCGCCACTTTTTTCGCCAGAGACACGATTTACGGAAGGAATTTTATTTACTCTCTCTCTCTCTCTCTTTCTCTTTGCTGAAGGAAAAAAAAGCGATAATTTGCACTTTAGGCGCTCTCCGGGAAAGGAACGGGAAGCTTGCAGCGGGGAAGTAGAAAGAGAAGTGGAGGAGGTTAAAGGTCTTAAAGAGAGATAAATGTGGGCGTATAAATACGGGGGAAAGTGAGTGCACGGCCCTCGGTGGATCCTTGTCAATGAGCGCTAAGTACGGAGTTGAAGGTGGAATTACTCACTCTGCGAGAGGGAGAGGCGTGGCGAGGAGGAAGGGAGGCGGAGGGAGGGAGCGGGGCGGAGGGTCGCAGATGAAGACAGAGGGCGGGCATCTATCGAGGAGGATGGAGAGGGTGCAGGAGCCATGGGCGGAAGAGTAGGGGGGAAAGGGGTGGCTTCGGGGAAGGGTCGCGGGACAGAGGCTATATTTAAGGAAGGAGGGCGAGAGAGGGAAGGTTCGGCGGGGGAAGTAGAACGAGTGAGGCTAGACTCAATCGGGAAACATTCTGCGCGTAATTGTGTCGGAAAAGAAATTCCTCAGCGTATGGGGGGAGTTGCGTAATTAGTTCTCTAAGTAATGTCCCTCAGCGGTTATGTAGACCGGAAAACAAGTGTACCTTCGTGAAAAACGATTGCTGCGATGGAATTAGGTTTAGAATAGCATAGAATTAAAACCACTGTCTCGTTACTGCGTAAAGCATGCAGCTTGAGTGCCCCGTCATTTTACTGAATTTAGTTGGTATAACCATTGCTTGGAAAACTCGTTTTCGTGCAATTACACCTAAACTTCGTATAACTAGCATTATATTCTCTCGAATAACAAGTTCGGACAGGCCAAACGTAGAATTTCACTGCATTCACTAAAATTGACATTTCCCTTCCGTTGAAAAAGATAGATATGGAGGCGATAACAACAGCACATATTACGGACGCTGTTTTAAAAAAAATTGCAGAGATAAAGGAGACATAAAAAAATATTTTATTTTTTGGAGTGCATGCCGTCATTTTCGGAAGCATCAGTTTCTACGTCCAACGGTGGCGTCATGACCGCCGAAACGCAAAATATGTCTGTGAGTGTCCCTTTGTGTCTATAACACCTAAACATAGACACATACAGGTACATACGTACACAACTACATGTGTGCGTGTACATATAAGTATATATATGTAACCGAACTTCGGGTTGGTTACTATGTTTTCATGGTTACTATATCTGAGTATATGTATATATATATATATACATAACATAAATATATATATATACACATGCACAAATAAAAAACATAATAATCAACCCGAAGGCCGGTTTGGTAGATGATGGTTGAGAACACCCAGTACTAAGAGCGACGACATGAGAAATTCACACATCAGGGTAGGGGGGCTAGTTATTTATATACATATATAGACAGCAACACACAACATGAGAACACATAAAAGGAACACACACGTTATTTCTTGATAATTTCGACAGCAAACTTAGACAGCAACACACAACATGAGAACACATAAAAGGAACGCATACGTTATTTCTTGATAATTTCGATGGAATCGAACTCTGTTTTTTTTATTTAACACTTCCGTGTTACTTCAAAGAAATCATGTATGTATATATGTATTCATTCACATAGAAATAGATATAAGGAAAGGGGAAAGGAACACACAAAGGACGAACACCGGAGAGGTGAGGAAGGCGAAATCAAGCAGATATTAAAATATTAAATACTAATGTAAAAATATTTTCCTCGACCGGGACTTGAACACCGGATCTCTCCACTTTCCGGGCGGATGCTCTAACCACCTGAGCTATGATTCAATTGATTTTTTATTCGGTCCAGTTCATACGTTACACAGAAAGTGTCTACATTGTACATAATATCAGAGCTATCGAGAAAAAAAAAAATATATATATATATAGTATATCGTTTATGTACAGGCACTCACAAGAGCAATAACACTTGCACGGTACAATAAAACACGATAATACAGGTAGAAAATACGTACAAAAACAAACATTTAAGAAAGTTCAAGATTTCGGTCTACTCTTAGGTCTTCAGTTAGACTCAAAATGTGAGTATCCTTTTACGTATTTTCTATGTGTAATTTTGTCTTATATTGTGTAATATATCTTCTATTGCTTTAACAAACCGATGTTGTCGCCGAAAAATCGCTTCAGAATTATATTTGGCTGATACGAGTAACCTATTAAGAAGGAGGCGCATAGTATATCTTAAATCATTCTGAATAATTTGAAAAGAAGCATGGAGATACACTCAAAATGGGTAATGTTTTAATCAAGTTCTCTAAACTCTAAACCCACTAATAAAGCAAAAATAAATTATCTATCGTTTTCCATGCGTTTTTCCCATTTTTCCGTCCGATTTTCTGTGATAAAGCCTTTTTAAATTTTCGAAAATATTCAATAAGAGTCAGTCGGTAGTTATCGAGCATCGCGCTTCTAACCATTAGAGGGGACATCCTCGAAATATATAATTAGAAGAATAGCCGGTCACGAGTAATTATCATAGTTTTCAAATGCCTGCTTTCTAAGATTCATTCGTTTGCATTTTCGACACAATGCGTTGCATTCTAAGATTGATCCATGATATTCTTCATCATTATGTGTAGCGCTAATTTGTACAGAGGTAAATCTTCACTTAATATATTATCATACGATATTTAATTTGCCAAGTAAAATAATTCACTCCACATTTATAGAGTGACATAGACCTAGACGTCTACCTACTCCAACCAGTGAGTACTCTCACCCCACGTAACGTATCTGCCGATATTCCTTCCGCATAAATCTTCGTTTTCTGCTTGGAAATCTTCTTTCCTTCCTCACCACATGCCGTTTCTTCATTCCTTGCTTTTACTCTTTCAATATTCTCTTTTTTGAAGGCCCTCCTAAACCACTCCCTGAAGAAATCATTCTCCTCATGTATAGAGGTGACGTTTAAAAACTGCTTTTTCCTAAAATACGGTAACGAAATAATGAATGAAGAACGAAATGGAATCAACCAATTATTCATAGTAATAATTAAACCATGCTCTGACTACTAAATTCTGAAAAAAAAATCTTTTTTTACAGCGAATTTCTCCTGATGTGTTGGTGACATAAAACAGTACCGGTTTAATTTAACTGTGATTGTTTTATCATATCAGTAGGAAACTCAAGTTCTAAACCTTTTGGTCTCTGAATTCTCCGTTTACACCACTGAGCATGTTTCTATGGTAATGGTATGATAAAATATCCGTGTTAACACCGTCTGTTTGACTGGCCATCGCAATGAAATACGGTGATCATCATTGGGAGAGTATAATAAGAATACTTCCACGAGTTTACTACCTTTATTGCGAGTGGAGTACGTAATTTTATATCCGCATGCACACGGAATAGTCTTTCCAACTCCAAGCGCTCTATTTTCGGTTTTTCCTCCACCCGAAACGGTGGGCCACTTTCTCGCACGGGATCCATGAGTTGGTAAAGGTTCGGAGTGGATTAACGAGGGAGGATGTCGCGCAAAGGAAGGAAGAATGGGGAAGGAAAACGTTCGCGAACGACCAAAGATGAACGGGGTTTTGGAAGAGGGGATGTTGGGAGGATGAAGAGGCGGAGAGAGAGAGAAGCAAGAGGGGGGATGTGAGCCGGGAATTATCGGACCCAATGCCCGCTGCGGCCACAAATCAATCAATGATGGAAGGGGTGCGGGGGGAAGGGAGAGGAGAGGAGAGTTAAGGGGTCGGGAGAGGGGCAGCCGACTGACTAGCCGCCCTTGGGGGAAGCAAACCGTGAGCCCGTTTGCGGCCAACGTGCGTGCGTTCATGCTGCGGGGCGCGCGATTCCGTCGTACACATACAAGTGCGTGTGTGTACACGATCCGTTTTTAGGGGAGGGGTGGGTAGCGATGTGGGGGACGGATATCCCATCTCTCCGCTCCGGGATGTTGGGGGAGGAGAGAAAAGTAAAGGGAAGGGGTGGAAGTGGAGAGTGGACGGACTGAGGGGATGAGGCACGCACACTGCTTCCCGTTGTTGTGTGTGCGTATGTGTGTGTAGGGAGAAGTGGGTCTTGAATATTGTTGCACGCCCATCTCTCCCCCTAATGGCCGTGTTACTTACCCCGCCCCGTATGTTACTAACCCCATGGCGTTCCGGTGGGAGGGGGTGTGTGTCGGAGAGAGGGGGAGGGAGGGGGCAGATTTGCAAGCGTGGGCGGGTGCACTGAGTGGTGTGAGTTGGGAAATGAAGGGGGCGGTGGAGGATGGATATTATTTTTTGGCTTCACCGGACCGGGAGGCGAGGGACACCAGTCTGGGGTACGTATGCGTAAATATGACTTGAGCAGGCGGGAGGGTGGGCGGCGAACGGCGATGAGGCCATGCTGCCATCTATGATTGATGGAACGAGGCAATGAAATAACGCAGCGGTCCCGAACTACTACACGACAATAGATGTGATTGGGTGGCAGTGGGGGGGGGTGGAAAGGGGATTGGTAACAACCTGGAGGCAAATCCCCCATCCCGCCATCTCCCCGACATCCCGCGGGAGTTCTTCCGCCGCTGCGTCCCCTTAAACGAGCTCCCCGGGGCGAGTGGGGTGAGCTCCGGGGTGCTCACTTGCTGCGCAAAGGACCGAAATGAGTCCATATTACAGGGGAGCAAGGCAGATGCATTGCTTGAAGTTCCGGTCTCTGAAATCATTTGACTTTGATGGTGGTCATTTTTCAGAGCTCTCTCTGTATCAGACTACCTACTGCAAGAAATAAGAAATTTTAAATGCCCGTGCATGGTTATCTAGGTCAGTGCCCCTGAATACCGATCCACTGATCACTGATGATCTCATTTCGTCCTCGAAGGAATGAGCTCGAGTTTTCTTAATTCCAATCTGAATTTTAACCTGAACTATTGAAAGGTGAATGCATGTTGACAGAACAAACGATAGCTCCGATGCTCTATTGTGTGGTAATTCACTTTTTTCAGCTCAACAAATTGCCAATTTTCCCACATTTGAACAGGAATTTTCATATTTCCAAAGTCTATGACGCTTTTAACGAACTTTTGCGAGGATGCTGCAGATCATCGTGGTAAATTACGATATTATCCATGCCTCCCATACTTTTTCTAGCACTTTACTCGTTAGCCTGGACGTAATTACAATTGGATCCTCTTTATAGTTGACATGTATGACTCAAAATTGAGGAATGAGCACATTTAAGGGTTAAAATCGCTCTTTCCTTCAGTTAATCAGTAAATTTCACCTCTTGAGTTACACAAGTTATTCTCGTAATAACGATCACAAAAACTGATTCCGTCACAAATTTCATATCAGATTTTCTGATTCAATAAGTTTCACTTGAAAAGAGATTAGAAGTTAAAATTTGACTTTGTTCAGAAGCGAAAAGTCTATTTGTCTATTTGAGTTTTTTTTTCTTTAGACTTCAAGAACGAGAGTTAATAAAACCATTAATAGCAAGTATTAAATTCCTATGCAATCAATAATTTAGTTTTAACTTTTTTGTGCAAATATATGAATGAAAAGGTCTTTAATGTACATTCAACTATCAAGTATCGATTGAAAAGTTTAATGACACAATAGAAATTTTAGACAAAAACAAAAACCGTTAGAAGAGAGATGCTGAAAATGAACCTTAAATCTCTGTCCTAGAGGCGTAATCTTTGTCCAATACCACATAAATATCTAAATAAATCGATGTAGGCATTCTCTTTTTATTTTTGCATTAAAAAGTTTAACTACATACTTCGATAAAATCCAAACGGATGACTTATATGGCAGATAGTGAACGCTATACCACATACTACTAGTTACTTCGAAAATGGAACGCGATTGGCAAGCCACATTTGATTTATATTTGATAAATTAAGGTATGTTGTTAATTTTCACGCTTCCTACTTAATGTGAAAGGGACAACATTCATAGAATGGTTGTATTAAAATTGATGCCAAATCCATTATATTCACCAATAAATAACTTTTCCGATGTTGGTTCTGATGTCCGCACTTAAACGCTAGTGTACATCACCATGATTAGCAAATTATTTTGTGGCAATTTATTAGTTACTGAACTAATTATTTGTTATAATAATAACAAAAGCAAGATATCTGCAAATTTGATTGCTAAATTATAGTGCAGTACCCATGTGCAGGAAAATTAAATGCATCTAATCTTTAAACTATAAGTGAAATGACATCTTTTTTAAAGAATAATGGAATAAAATTATTCAAAAATATGTATGCTAGAACATTTCGCGAAAGAATAGGTCAATAGAAATATCTATTGGAATTTTCCTAAATTCAGGTTATAGAAAAATAAACGCTCAAAAAACAATCTATGTGGGCCTTTGTAAGTGAAACACCGTTTTCAAAGGCCCTCAAGCTTCGGAACGGAAGCCCACACATGAGCTTCCGTTAACGAAATTCTCCACGACTACCTGTACTTGCAAAAAACTCGTCGCACTCCACCGCTGCACCGACGAACACAGCAACCCCCCTGCACCAAGCAGTTTGCTCTTGCATCGAAACAGGGAAACGCAAACAGGGCCGAGCAAAAAAGATTAGCAGTCTCCAAGGGATTAACGACCAATGGCTTTTCTCCTTCCTTCCATTCACCTCCTCCCCGAACTCCCTCCTCCTCGCTGCCGCGACGGGGAAAATTAAATCCTCGCCCTGAGGCGAAGCGATTGCGTACTTACCAGCATGGCGGAGGGATGGAGGGTGGAAGGATGGGAGGGCGGGAGGGCGGGAGGGTGGGAGGGCGGGAGGGTGGGAGAAGGAAGAGGGGTGTAGGGGGAGATAAAAAAAAGGAAATAAACCAAACATAGGACGATGAAATAAAGGACGCCGATTCCCTCTCGCGCGACACGCAACAAAAGCGGGGGCAAACTACGACCCAAAGAGTGGACGGGGAGGGTAGGGAGGTGGTTGGAGTTTTGTGAAGGAAGGGGTAGGGGACAGGGAGGGAGGAGAGAAAATATTTGGCAGAGAGGGAAGTCGGTGAGCGGGCGGGTGAGATATGTTGTAAAGAAGGCACGGGGGAAAAGGGGGAAGGACGGGATGGAAGAGTTCAGAGGGACGGGACGCGAAGCCGGGCATTCTCCACGCATCGTCACCATTCGTCCATTCCCAATTGGAACGTCCTAAAGGGGTCCGCGTTGTCCCTCTAGTCCCACCCCCCCTACTGTCTCCTCCCTCCCTTCATCATAATGTACGTATATGTCCTCTACCCCTCCTATCCCGTCACCCCGACCACCACCCCAACCCGGATTTCCAGTCACGCTAAGGGCCTTTTGGGCAAGTCCCCAGCGTGCCCTTGTCGAGAGAGATCCGTCCGATACATTTGTGTGTGCACTACGATTTCGAAACACTCATTATGAAAACATTGACTTTTGAAACTTTGGACTGAGGACGAATGATTGAAATAAAGTGGATTGAGGGAGACTGCAGGGGATGATGAGGTATTCAGAGGATCAGGTAGGAAGAGATATATCCTCGTGGTGAGGAAACGAAGGAGCATGTGTAGGTCACGACATTCAAAAGTATTGAAGGTCAAAATGAAAGTATATGGAAGCATATCACGACACTTAATAATTACTAATAATGGAAAAAGGTTTTGTGAATCAGCTCTGTATCAAACTTCAAGCGAGTTTATAGTCCAGGATTGACCATGTGGCGTAATTTCCATTGATGGATAAACTGGATTCACTAATTGCACGAGAAGAATCATTAATGTTAGCGAGGATAGTGCTATCAACGTTTGGGAATTGCGCCAATAAGACATGTAGAAATAAAAACTCAAAAAAGTTGGAGTAAGATACACGATCTGTTCAAAGATAGAGTGTGATACACTTCTATAATAGTCGATGCATTTTATGCGTAGCAACTGGCACTTGATGAAGCATGTGCTCGATATTTAAGAATCCAACAGAATTCACTATCTCTCAATAACAATGAGATTGCGCATTTTGCTATTACGATTACGTATCATCTAACGACTCTCTTATAATACACGCACACACTCAAACACACATACAATATATATAACATTACACTTGCACTGAAATATAGAACACAAAATAAAATATATAACACGTAAAAGGACACCTTTTAGATTGTTTGAGCTCTTGTGTGTAGTCTCGACTCGAGCTCCGTCGAAATTATCAAGGTATTATTGTGAGTGTTCTTTTTATGTGTTCTCGTGCTGTGTGTTGCTGTCTAAGTTTTATATATATATATATATATATATATATATATATATATATATATATATATATATATGTAGAGGTTTGCTGATGACCAAGCGTTAGTTGCTCAGTCAGCCAAGGGGTTGCAAGCATTGCTGAGTGAATTGGAGGTTCAGTGCGATAAATATGGGATGAGAATCAATATTAATAAAACAAAGGTCATGCGATTTTCCAGAAAGAAAAAGGCTAAGCTAAATATTAAAATAGGCGGGGAAAAAATATAGCAGGTAGAACAGTTTACATATCTTGAAAGGGTTTTGGACCAATACGGCCAAAGTGGTAGGGACGTAAGGAGAAGAATTGCGCTTGGCAAGGAGGCTTTCTCAAGGAGGAGGGAGTTGATTACGGGGACGTTGAGTAGGGATGTTAAGACAAGACTCGTAAAAACTCTGATATGGAGCGTAGCTATGTACGGTGCGGAAACGTGGTCACTGAAGCAGGAGGATAGACGTAGATTGGAGGCTTTTGAAATGTGGGTATGGAGAAGGTGAAATGGACCGAAAGGAAAACAAACGAGGAAGTACTAGAGATGGTGGGTGAGGAGAGGGGTTTGTTGAGAGAATTCGTATGGAGGCAGGAAAAATGGATGAAAGGCGTATTGGGCGGTAGTGGAATGTTGAAGAAGTTAATAGAGGGGAGAATGTTGAGCAAGCGAGATAAGGGCAGGAACAGGATAGGGATGTTGGACGGGATGAAGGGAGGAAAGAAGTACACCGAGATGAAGAGGGACCTGATATAGATTAGTTTGATAGGTGGGGAGTCACAAAATGTATATTTAATAGTTGTGTCCATCCAAAAACCTACCTTAAACGGTAGATTACCTAATAATATTATAATATATACATAGAATTGCGCTAGGCAAGAAGGCTTTCTAAAGGAGGAGGGAGTTGATGACGGGGACGTTGAGTAGGGATGTTAAGAAAAGACTCGTAAAAACTCTGATATGGAGCGTAGCTATGTACGGCGCGGAAACGTGGTCACTGAAGCAGGAGGATAGATGTAGATTGGAGGCTTTTGAAATGTGGGTATGGAGAAGAATGGAGAAGGTGAAATGGACCGAAAGGAAAACAAATGAGGAAGTACTAGAAATGGTGGGAGAGGAGAGGGGTTTGTTGAGAGAAATCCTATGGAGGCAGGAAAAATGGATGAAAGGCGTATTGAGCGGTAGTGGAATGTTGAAAAAGGTAATAGAGGGGAGAATGTTGGGCAAGCGAGGAAAGGGCAGGAACAGGATAGGGATGTTGGACGGGATGAAGGGAGGAAAGAAGCACATAGAGATGAAGAGGGACCTGATGTAGATTAGGTTGCTGGATTGGGTTTTGTTTGGAGTTACAAAATGGTTATTTGATAGTTGTGTCCATCCAAAAAAAAACCTACCTTAACCGGTAGATTACCTAATAATAATATATATATACACACACACACGCACACACAGACATATAAGCATGATTAATAGTGTACACTTTATTTTATTTACACGTTTCATAAGATGAAAATAAAATAACATAGACCTAATATAAAATATCTAACCGATACATGGCAACTCTTAGAACATTAAATAAGGGATTGTGATTAATAATTCGATTACCAAATCCATTAATCTCTTATCATAACATGGGCATGTTTTACATTATAAAAAGGAAGTAAGTGTAATTAAAGAGGGACTGATTGTGAAGTCGGATGCCAGGTAACATTTTCTTAAGTCGCGCAAAGAAGTGTATCGTTGTGCCTTTGTATACTCGTTGTGTAGCAAAATTATTATTAAGTGGCAGAACACGAATAATATTAATTGAGCAACATTAGAACATTTTGCCATAATCATCCTGATTTTCAAGCAAAAACTCTCGAGTTTTCTTATGTTTGCCTTGGAGAATAATGTTGAAATCGACCGATGTATCCCTTACCTTATTCCTCCCGAAGGCTCTCTAAATCCTCCTATCCGATGTGTCCACAGATGGCTCACCACGGCATCGACGCTTTGGACATGCTGGTGGACCCGATCTCTTCTGCCGCTGCGGCAGCGGCAGCCGCCGCCGCAGCAGCCGCGGCTGCCGCGCTCTCGCCTCCCCTCGACGCCTCAGGCGGCGGCGGTGGTGGCGGCGGGGGCGGCAACAACGGCGCAGCCACCCCCACGTCCCAGTCGGCCACGCCAACGACGACCGCGGCCAACGGCGGCACGCCCTCCTCCAACTCCTCCTCCTCGTCATCCTCCTCGTCCTCCACTTCCTCCTCCACGGCCGTGCAACTCCACACCCCGCCACCGCAGCCCCCACAGTCCGCCTCCGCGTACATGAGCCCCATGATGGGGGGCGGAGGTGCGGGCGGAGGCGGACAGCAGCTCCACCAGCAGCAGCAACAGCACCAGCAACACAACCAACAGCAGCAGGGGCAACAGGGTCAGGGGGGGCAGCACCACCTGGTCAACACGGGGAGCAACATGAGCCCTTTGCAGGGGAGCCACGCGGCGCACCACGGGGCCGGCGGCGGCGGACATCCGTCGCACCACCCGCACCATCCCCATCACCCCCACCTCTCTCCGCCACCCAACCACCCCCACCACCACGCCCACCACCCCCCGCCACCTCCGCCCCACCACCCTTTCTCTCACCACCACGCCCACCACCACCTGGGTCAGGGGGGGCCGCCGCCTCACCCACACCACCATGCCCCTCCGCCGCCTCACCAAGGCCCCCCGCCGCCACACCCTCACCAGGGTCCTCCGCCCCCACACCCCTCCCACCCGTCCCCCTCGGCCCCCCTGCCCATGATGCCCCACCACCACCACCCGCACCATCACCCACACCCGCACCACCACCACCCCCACCACCACCACGCCGTCCACCACCACGCCCATCACCCACACGACTCGGACACGGACCCGAGGGAGCTGGAGGCCTTCGCGGAGCGATTCAAGCAGAGGAGGATAAAGGTAGGCATGGGAGAGGCGGCGCGGGGGTAATTCCAATGTATGCGCTTTGAATGAAGTATTTTCTGTATTTGAGTCTTAGCTCCGTAGGGAAATCCAAGACTTTTTCAAATAACCGTTGTCTGAAGATAACTGCGCTATGTTAAGTACCTAAGACTTCATCATTATTTCTTATTTATCTAGCGATCTGATCTAAAAATCGATGAAATTGTTTTGTATGTCACTGCACATCTTTTGTTTAGAAGCTTGGATTTCGATGCGGACAGGAAACTTGAATCACATAAGTATCCTAATTTTTAAGTCAAATATCCTAGGATATTCCAACCTATTTTTCAGTCAATTCAAATGGATACTGTTTTTTGTGCTCAATTCGCTTACAATGCGGTAATACGTGTTAACCAGTTGATAAAATGGTTTCATGGAATATTGAAATCCCCTAGAACATAAGAAATGACATTCGTTGAAAAAACCCTGACCAATAAAAAGTACTTCTGGGATATCATTGCCTAAATTTTAGTTACAATGGCTATGCGTGAACAATAGTCTATTAAATAATGATTATGAACCACCAATTTCCACTGAAAAATCCTTACCCATATGAAACCATTCGTGGTGCATTGTAAACAGAATAAACTCTTAGATAATTGAAATGTGTACCATTCATGTGTCATTTTTAACTCGTCTAACGAAACAAAGTTAACTAATTTGAATGTGATATACCTGAATTTGCGGCGCATGGCTTCACACTTTTGGCCTTTCCTAAAACTAAACTTGCAAATTCACAGTCTAACAACCCATGATTCATGATTTAAATACATAGATACACGTATATTAAATGCACAGAAGCATAATATAATTAGCATTTACGGATGCAGAAGACATCTGAAATAATAATATTAGGAAGTTGTAACATTTGAAAATGTTTTTTACATAATTTCATAACCGTGTGTACCATATTGATGCACCTGGTCCACAAAACTTTCCATTTGTGTTAGCTAATCTTATTATTTTTTAAAATTATCAATTAACTTAATATTTTTATCTATTATTTGTCATAAGTCTATACTAGATCAATAAATTCAATGTATTCCTGAAATGAAGGATTATGTAAGCATTATATTCTTGTAATAGTTAAGTACACACATACGGAAACATATTGAAATTGAAATTAAACAGAAATTTTTCCGAGCTTTAATTAAAAAAATTAAAAAATAATATTCCTTTATCAAAAAAATGGTTGTGGAAAGATAATACAGCACATTTTAAATTTAATATACAATTTTAGTGGTGACATTCAGGTTTTCAAGCAATGTGTTAGTAATTAAAAGTGCGTTAAGAAATGAAATTTATCTAATGCAAGCATCTTGTTTCTCCTCTTACAGCTCGGGGTGACGCAAGCAGATGTAGGAAAGGCCCTGGCAAACCTCAAACTCCCTGGCGTCGGTGCATTGTCACAGTCAACTATTTGCAGATTCGAATCGCTAACATTGTCCCACAACAACATGATCGCATTGAGACCAATACTTCAGGTACTCAAATTTCCTCTCTCTACAGTTTTCTTCTATTTTTGAAAATACACATTATTTAGTTATCTAACTTTCAATGCAGAAAGAGTACTTTAATAAAATAAATAATTTTAATCCCAGCTTGTAATATCTCTAAACCTAAGCTTAATGTGTCTATGATAACTTTTGAGAAACATTTGAAAACAAGAACAAAGTCATTCAAGTGAAAAAGTGAGTGATATACAAGCAGGAAAGTTCCTGGTATCTAATGGTATTTTGAAATGGTAACTATTGTCAACACTTTTATTGAAAATTGAACCGAAAAACATTAAATACAAGTACAATATAAGAACCATGGAATGTTATCAAAATAAATAACGGAAATCATTAATAATGAACAAATGGTAGCACTTTTTATCATATTTATTTCTACGACAACGGATTTCGATGTTCCACATCACCTTCAGGTAAAAACTGCAGTCATGTGCCGACTTATATACCTATATGATAGTGAAACACTTAGATTTTCGTCGTCTCCTTTATTGCCCAACCCCCCACCCGGTGTATGCTACATGTACTCGTAAGTCCTTCTCTTTTTTGTTAAATGTCTTTACCGTTGTATATCCTCTGTCAACCCTTACCTATCTCTCCTTTTTCCGTTCAAGGCCCGATGCACTCCTTCTTCCTACCAAATATCCCCTTTCCTCCCCGGTTAAAATATAAGTGGGCACATGACTGCAGTTTTCACCTAATGATGATTGATGCTGGACAACAAAATCATTCGTGGTTCAAATACCATAAATATCTAAGGGAAAAGTGCCACTGAAGTTTCACCTGAAGTGGCTGCAGTTTTCACCTGAAGATATTTTAGTACAACAAAATTAGTCGTGGTTTAAATAAATATCTAGTGGAAAAGTTCCGCTATTCGTTCATTATTATATTCGAATCCACCATATAACGCCTCAAACTATCCAATGTAATCATAAATGATACATTTATTTGGCCACACCTTAGTAAACACTTTTAAAATTTTTTGCCCGAGTAAAAAGACTTTACTTTCTGAAGAAAAATCAAACCGCCCTTTCCTTGCAAATTCGTAATAGTCCGCGAAATATTAAGTTTATCTCTTGCCAATGATCAGAAACTATGCAGTTTCTTTCTGGATGTCTTCAACGCAGTAGAAAATAGCGGTGTTCTCCCTTATGTGAGTGGATAACGTAGACTATGACCTGGTCTTCTCGATTACGCACACTTCAATTGCGTTATTTAGGTAGGATTATTAGTAGTTGGTCCTCTTCAATATTTGATCTATACTACACATATGATGGGCCAAAGTGTTAAAAAATAACAGCTCTATATCAATTCAATAATGATGCTGCAATACCACTCTACGGTTTGATCCATTTGGTTTACATGTATTTTGGGCCGATAGTATGCACGGTGAGGTAAGAATTGGTGTATGAAGTATCCTGAACACTGTAATCATATTTTCTTCCCGGAGATTATTCATTACCGAGATAGAGACTTGTATATCCACAACAGAAACATTACATTAACTAACCAATGACTTTCGATTAAAAAAAAACTTAGTCTCGTGGCATAATAAAAATTGAAACTCCCTATTGTTACATATAAGCAACGATTGTGAAAAAAAAGTTAAGCGCATAGATAGCAAGGTTTTTTGCTTAAAATTTATTTTAACCCAAGAAACTGATATGTATTTTGAAAAAATAATAATAAAACTCTAAGAATAAAAAAGTTCTGCTGAGAGTGCGAACTTTTTAAACAACATCGACAAGAAGATTGATTCAGATTCACGAGAAGTTTCTCCCAAAATCTCATTGACAATATTTAAGGAATTAAAAAATGGCCTATATCGATGAGAACTGATGATGAACAGCATCAAGAAATGACTATTAGAACTTTGTAATATATGCCAATGGACACAAAAATATACAGGGAACACTAAATATTTAATAAAATACTCTCCTGAAGATTTGATTGGCATAATTTTTCAACATCTGTCAGGGAGTGTATAAAATACTTAAGTTCATTCTTAAAAATGTTTAATGAAAAACATTCCACCAGACAAAAAATTAGTAAGTTATATGTCATAATATTTTTTATCTTGTACATGATAAAAGTGTTGGTTTTAAGCGAGAGACCTCATATTACCATAACTTCAGTACCGTTTTCTTTGATAATCTTTGGAACGGATGAAGGACGCTGACCTTCCAGGTTTGACCTACTTCCGCTGAATTGGTATTCAATAAACTACACAACTAAATAAGATTTTTTTCAAAGTGTGGCTATAATATTATTTTCCAAATCCAACTCCATCTAATACTAGCCAATCTAACAATAGCTACACTGCTTATGAAAGGTACGTAGTTCCCGTTGATGTAACTGTTAAGCATTAGATGTATATATATTTTTATTCCTGGATAACCCGAAAATGTTGTTTGAAAAACAGAATACTTCACCGCTATCCTTCGTTTTCTGCTCACATGTTTGGAATATTGGGTCTTGGGTGATCCAGTAGACCAGATAGAAAAACAAAAATGCCAATTCATAGCTATAAAAATTACGAATTCATAGCAGAAGAGGAAAATAAATTTGTTAAACCCCATTGCATCAGGATCGAATGGTTACTGGATTGAAACACAAACGTATCCGAAGTTCACTAGATTAGTCAATCGGAATTCATGGCGTGTTATAACCTAGTGGACATTGAAGCGTATTTAGAGTAACATTTCTTTGAGGAACCAATCGGCAAGTATAGGCTTGAGAGCAGAATATAAGACAACAAAAGGGGATCGACGGAGTGTAGTCATTGGAAAGAAGTGGTAAGGGAAGATAGCCCAGAGGACCCATGCGTCTAATGGGGATGAAAACAGCTGTTGAAGTCTCAGCTTCCACTCCACACCCAATTGACAGTAGACCCCTTCAACCGATGGGTCAACTCGCTCGAGATTCCCAATTTTTCTATCACAAAAGTTACCACTAGCTCAATCAATATCTCGACTGTGGAAAGTGCCGCATTTCCACAGAAAGTTGGTTTGTTTTTCCCTGGGTTATTAAGAATAATGCTTGGTAAATACTCTATAAAAGTGTGGATAGTTACGAATAAGTTTAATACTAAGTGTGCTTCGGCATTACAGTTATCCAAAAGCATAAGACTAAAAATTAATACTCGCCAGATAAACGGTTATGAGAGCTAATTAAAATGGTACATCATAATTTTATTTTGTCTAAAAGAATAAAACCACAGTAATCAACCCGAAGGTGGCTTTGATGGATAAGATTAAACCTCACCCCATATCTTGTGGCATGTGTAATTCCTTCATCAGGTTAGGAGGACTGCTCCTTTCCCTCTGGTTATTGTACCTGGTATCCGGAAAGTCACATAGATGTAGGGAAGCTCTGTGTGTTCTAGTCTCAAGGAAAAATGGTCACAAAAGGCAAACCTAGAGAAAGGTAAACTTAAAGTCATCTCAAAAAATGCTCTAATCATTTATACATGTAGGTGTGTATTTTTTGAATTCAGAACTTTTTAATAAACGATGCCTATCATCGAGCTTCACTAGAACGATAATACGAACTCGGAAATGCTAGGAATAGGTACCAGCGGTTCTAATCGCGTGTCTACATAACGATTTTAATCCCTCATAAGGAAGTGTTCTTGTGAACAGCGATTGGAACATGGGCAACCCAATTAACATAGATGATCCAGGAAAATTTATATTTATGTTTCATAATTTTTTCCTACCATTTAGAGTTAGTTAAATTACTCTCAGCTAGTTGCTAGAGATTAATTATCTTACGCTCCTGGGAAAAATGAAATTATTCTTATAGATGCATTTTTAATTCATTAGCATAATCAGTTCAATGGGTCATCGTCTCATCTCACTTGTTATCGACAGGCCTGGTTCATTCCGAATTAAGATATGCTTGTTACGTAAATTAGCACATTCTCAAAAATAATTTTTTCCTTGCTGTTCCAGTACTTCGTAGCATGACTGATATTTAAGTGATCATCATCGTCATATTTTTTCCGTTCGTTCGCTTCCCGCAGGCGTGGTTGGAGGAGGCGGAGGCTGAGGCGCGCGACCGGAGACGGGACCCGGACGCACCGTCCTCGGGCGTCGGCGTGCTCCCACCCGGGGGCGACCGCAAACGCAAGCGGACGTCGATCGCGGCGCCGGAGAAGCGCTCCCTGGAGGCGTACTTTGCGGTACAGCCGAGGCCCTCGGGCGAGAAGATCGCGGCCATCGCCGAGAAGCTCGACCTCAAGAAGAACGTCGTAAGGGTGTGGTTCTGCAACCAGAGGCAAAAGCAGAAGAGGATGAAGTTCGCGGCGCAACACTGACAATCGCTCCACGCCATGCACTCCGCCGCCGCCGCCGCGGCGGCCGCCCAGCACCAGATGCAGCAGCACCACCAGATGCAGCAGCAGATGCAGCAGCAGCTGCAGCAGCAGGCCCAGCTCATCTCCGCGCACCAGGCCCGCAGGGACGTGGTCGGGATGCCCATCGGAGGCGGTGGGGGAGGAGGGGGCGGCGGAGGGGGAGGCGGCGGGGGAGGGGGATGCGTCGTCATGGGCGAGGGGAGCGGAGGGGGCGCCGACGGGGTCGGGGGCGGAGGAGGGGGAGGTGGAGGGGGCGGGAACCCGGGGGGCGTGGTGATGGGCGAGGTGGGTGGGGTGTCGGAGTACGCCAACGCGCCGCTCTTCCCAGTGGCGCTGTCGTCAGCGTACTGCGTCTGAAGCGCCCTCGACGAGTCGTTTTTGAAAATCCCGCGCGCGACCCACTCCACACCCACACACACACTTAAATCTCCACCCGCCTCCTGCCCCTCGCCCACCCACGTGCCGCGAGAAAAAGGAGTGTTGAAAACAAACCCGAAACACACACAAACACACACCCAAACCAAAAACCTGCCTGAATCGCACATCTCCCGCAACGAATGCAAACTCTTGCCAAAAAATAATAAACTGCACCGTTGAAGGACTGAACCAATCCTCCCCGAAGAATATGACCTAACCGTAAAAAATTGTGCGAATAAATGTAATAAGTTGAAGAAACTGAAGTGGGAAGGGCGCCAAGTTGAATAACATTAAGGGAACAAGCAATAGGGAGGGTTTTTTTAACACGACCATATATTTCGAGATGATGCGTCGTGGTCGCCAAGCCAAAGATATGTGTATAGTAGATATATATAAAGATATATAATGCGGAATCGCTGGTGTGTTTCATGTGCGTGTGAGTGTGAAATGTGAAACAAAAATGTGGTTTCCTACCCATGTAATGGCTCCAAAACGAAGGTTTTTTTCGCCACCGAGGGAACAGAAAAGTCACCTGACGACGGCACTGTTGTACTACAACGGTTGTTTCAGTGGGATAACAATAACTCTAAAAGTATTCCACATGTACCTACTTCAGAGGAATGGCTCAGCCGGAGAGATCGTACGTGGCGAGCATCTTTGATTTGAATGCTCTCCTTGATCTCATTCTCTCGTGATCGTTGCTCGAAGCGAAAAGAAACATTTTCTCTGAAATGGCACGCTTGGTTTCGTCAATGAACACACTCCGCTGATGGAGACCCTATGGTACAATGCTGCAAGAAAGACGTAATCTGGTTTCCAGAAATCTGAATGATGGACCGTGAAAGCCAAGTAGCGGATAGTTTGTGAAAATTGAAGAAAAATTATACTCTATGTACATAAGATGATTTACCCGAAGACAGTATTCCTAGTTACAAATTGTTATTCAATTGTAACGAAGCTTTTATGTTCGAAAAGGAAAGTTTATAGCTCATTTAATGAGGAGAAATTGAATCACACATTATTTAATGCCGGAATTGTAAATTTTAAAAAAGAAACAATAATGCCTCCATTCAGTTTTTTTTAAATATCAGGAACAATGGCTATTCAAATTACAAAATAATTTTAATGTAATCAATAGCAAAAACGAGTTCAAGAATAAGCGCAGACATTCCTCCATTTATTTGGCATCAGTCGAGCAAAATGGTGAAAAAGTAATTGTTGTCAGTATTAATTTAAAACAAAAAAATCAATCTGCATTGGAAGATGATCGAATATTCGGCCCCATATATATATATGTAACCATGACGACTTCTAAACAATGCCTTCACAGCGGTTGACCGTCATTAGGAGATTAAGAGGAAGTAATTACGTAATTATATTCTCTCCTATGGTCTCCGCGAGTCTCCTTTCATAGCAATAAATATATTTCCGAATCGTGCCCGAAGGAGAGATTTTTTATTAAATAAATGCTTTACTTTTTTCGAATTGGGAAATGGCGGAGAGATGAACCGCTTGTCAAAGTAGATGTTAGCATATGCCACAAATACTTTTTTAAAATAAAGATCTGGCGTTTGGAATACCTGTTTTAGGTGAACAACCATTACTTCTTCGCAGTTTAATTTACTTTAAATTACTCCGGAATGTGAGTTACCTGATGTTAAGCCGAGGAAATTTACATAAAAATATTTTAATCAAAATTCACTTTGAAAACGCTGAGGTGGAAATGATAACATTGCCCATAGGCATACGGAAGCATGCAATTACATCAAAACGATACCTGTTACACAAATACCGCAGAGTTTCCGGTTTAAACAATTCCATAAGCTTGAGAAAACCAAACTGGAAAGTGTGACATCGGTTACAAGAGTAAACTATGACAAAAGCAGTAAATAATCCCGAATGTTTCTCTCGATAAAAAAACAACAGCATTGATTCATTAAATTCCATTACTTTGATCGTGTTTATGAGACAAGTTTTATAAAAATTGTTTCCCTTAAGTTTATACTACATTCTTCGCTCCAAACAGTGATTGCGTAACTAACTGAGAATCAATAACCTTATAGAAAAATGCAAATGAATTTTAGTATTTTTGTACGAAAAATATCGCCTTTACTTAAATTGTTTGTGCTTAGCGTTAGTAGTGTTTGAAGTGAATTCACATCAATGCAATAGCTTTTTCGAATCTCGCGAATACACGCGTTATCAAGTCAATTAGAAAAACGAAACCCTCTCCAAAAAGCTAAGAGATTAAATCTTTTGACAGTAACGCGTGAAATTACGGAATTCGTTTGAATGTGAGAGGTGAGCTAACATAAGTACATTAGTACTTTCAAAAATGCTTCATGATGGAGTAAGTTCATGACCGAATAAGATGAATTCTCAAGGGTACTTGAGCAATAGAAATGCTGCTTATTCATTAGGTGACTCACAGTTAGGTCTCAACGTTCTATCGAAACAATTGTGAAGGTCACAGATTTTAATGCATGCAACAAAAAGGGCAAAAACATTTAAATGAAATGGCAAGTCTCTGCCGATCAGCGCTGCCAAGGAAATCATTCCCCTTACCGTTTTTATGTGAAATTTGTTTCAGTCGCGCTTTCGATCTCATCATTTAATTGATTTGTTCTTTACTATTTAACGAATCCCCCCCAAATTAATGCACCTGACACCTTGTCCTGCTCTATTACCACATAATAGCATACCGTTATTTTTTTACTTTAAAGTTTGGTATTTTTTTGTGTGTGCCAGGCAAAAACAACGCTTTATATCCTCAACAAAATTTTCAGTTCAAGAGAAATTTCAAAACTAATGCTTTGAAAATATCAATAGGTGAACAACAAAAACCAAATACAGTAACTGTAGAATCCATTTTCTTTTTTCCAGTGAAGTGTACGCAGGTCATTATTTTGTTTAAATTTTAAGGTTATTGCTGATGATAGTTTTAATGCCATTGTTAAGATAAAACAAATTAATGCCTAATAAAATTTTGGTACTGTTATGAATAAAATGTCATCAACAAACGTTGATCTTAACCGCAAGTTATACAGAAAATAAACCAATAATTATAAATAGAGGGACTTAATCCGTGTAAAGGACATCGCCACAGGGTAAATGAGCCATATCATCCCAAATATACTGTAGTTGAACCCCAATTTGTATAATAAAGAGATTGTCAGTTGTAAAATAACTGTGATACGTGGTTGCTGTGCACTAGCTGAGAGGAACGGATTTTTTTTCGCACAGAAAAAGAACTTCCTTATCAGCCTACCACACTTCCTCTTCTTTATTGCGCAACTCATGACAGTCACCCATACACTCCAAGACGTCTTTCAATTTACGACAGCCGAAGGAACCCATTCAGCACCAACAGTAGAAAAAACCCAATCAGACCTACCTTCTCTACGGCAGCAACTTGATGTGTACCAAAATCGTGAGGATCTAGGATACAGCTCTGCTTAGCGATCTTCAATAAGAGGAACATAATGACCGTTTTTTATATAGAGATTCCCTCCTAAACGCATGTCCATGTAGACTCAAATTTAGATTTAATCCGGGCTCTTCAAAGAAACAGAAAGAACACATGGAGTAAACCAGTAAACATCTTACTTTTCTTATGCATATTCGAGGTTTTGAAGGATAAGAAGTTAATCTCACCATAATATGAAGTAATTCCCACAAAACAATATTTTTCTAGAGGAACCGCGATATACAAAGCTCAAATTCGCCAAACTCTCATGCTGATTGCCAACTTGTGGCGAATGGCAAGTATTCTGATGTGGTTTTATGTCTGATTAATGAAGACACATTGGTTTTCTTCTAAAAGGGCAAACTCGGGTCTCCAATAGGTAATTACTTGAGCGGAGATATATATCCAATGCATTATCAATTCACTTTTGATCCCGAGAAGTAATTATGAAACTAGTATTTCTGAAATATATTTTATCCCTAAACTACATAAATAATTATCGGTTTAAATGCCAAGACATTGACGCTAATTGTGAAATAATGCTTTTCGGTCTATTTCTCAAAAATCTACATTTTATATCTCAACCCTAAAAGATTAGTAATTGAAGCTTTTCTGTTCCTCGAAACATTTTAAGGAAGACTGCATCAATTTCTCTAGACTTGGCGAGAGAGTGAATTTCACATTCAAAATGTATGAAAAGCTATATTCTTCGAAAAAACCTAAACGAAAACCTCTCAAAAAATTAAAAATTATATTTATCTACTTCTTATGTGACTTGAGTACTTCTGAAATGCATCATTAGTCATCAATAGTTAAGATAGGGAAAATTAATGGATAATTGAAATCATTTGCATAAAATGATACAGATCCTTTTGAATTTGTGCAAAATATACTTTTCACTATTTCCGACATAATTTTGCGCATATTTTAAAATTAGAACAAATCCAAAAACATTCTAATTTTTTTGCCTTTACCTGGGATTATTTGATAAGAATATCATAATAAGGATATTAAAAACACACATCCACACGACGCAAGGCCGAGAAAACACTTCTGATTTCTAAATACCTTTGCTCTTTACATGATTTCTCTGGCACTTGGCACTTCTGGCGTCAAACCTTAAGATGAAGATAGACTTAAATTGTCTGAGATGGTGGAAGATTTGACTGTAAAGGGGAAACTAGAGAATAGGTAATAATTTGGAGTCATAAAACTTCCCGAAAGTGAATGCAAAATAATTAATGTAAGCATAGAATAATAACAGTATGCAACATTTGGCTGAAAATTTCGGTTAAAGGAATGACTTTGTAAGGGGTTGAATGGGAATCTATTTCATTGGGATTTTACTGTAATTGAAAACAAACTCAAAAGATTTCAGTAAATACTAAAGTAACTAATATCAAAATGAAGGCAGTAGGATTGTGGAGGAGGAGGTAAAGTTTTATTTAAATTGAAACGCTTGACACTTATGATATGCCAGGTCAAATTTCATCATCTTACACTCTCACCAAACGACTGTACTTGTAAGGCAGCACTATTCTTTAAGTGAGGCGTGAGAAAGTATAAAGGAAGGTTTGTATTCTTTTTAATTGAATGTTGACGTGCTTAAACCAAAATGATAAAATCACAAATCATCAATATAACCCGAGACAAATAAAAGTCTTTTGAAAACAGGTAATTCGCAAATATCTAAATCTTTGAACCAGCATATTCTCTACCTAATTTTCCTGAAATCACTCTTTAGGTAGTTACTGGACAAAGTGCCGGAACTATAATCCTATGTCATAAGTTTTTCGTAGGAATACATTTCCTTATGCTCTCACAATAATACATTAAGAAATAGTTAAACTTAAAGTACTATTTTCTTTAAATTCTCTACTTGAAAATATTTCTCCCTATCTTCCCAATCTGACAAAATATATCCGGCGCATAGCCAATTTCACATAAATATATTTGTAGAACCATGTCCTCAGTCTTCAAGAAGACAATGTAGAAGACACGTTTGACCCACTTGAAAAAATCGATATTCGGCTGGGTAAATGCATAATAAAATATTTACTTACGAGGACAATGTCCAAACATTTGTGAATTATCGGGGCAAATAAGGAACTACCACCGTCGGTTTAAAATGCAGAAACAAGAATGACGGTAATGACCGAAGAAACTCGAGTACACTCCTGGGATGTGAAGACAACCTTGTGTTTATTTCTTCAATCCAAAAGGTAAGCTTAATAGTTAACGGGTTGCTGGATACACTACTAATTTTTAAAAATGTTCAAATCTTTCCCTGGTGAAGGCACAAAAAAAAGAGCAGAAACAACACCATGCAGGAGCCTATCGCTCAAAAATCCTTGCTTTCAAAGAAAACTAGATTTCGTCTATTTCAAGGAACTGCTGGAGATGCCGCACACAGTACTTTTAACGGAGTCATCCGCTAACATGCATTTCAATGCAACAATTTCAGAGAGTAAAGGCGAATGGTTTTTACACGCTAAAATTGTTGCATTAGATTTCGTCTATTAACGAATCCACATTCCTAACATATATAATCGGGAAACTTTAGTATGGAGCGAGCCTTCTCTAGCTACGAGCGCTGTGAGAACTAAAACGTGTATGAAATTCACTTTGATAAAATTGGATGCATTTTTTAACACTTCTATGCTGAAGACATTTCCACGGCATTTCTCTCAACGTGTATTATTCTTATATTACTATGAAATATCATTTCTCTATTTCCTACCCAACACTTCAATCTTACATTATTATTTATTGTCATACACTGCATGGTTTTATTGTCATGGAAAGTTGACAACTATTTTCGTTCAAATGCAAATTTTAAAGATACTGAGTACATATCGTATTGAAATGAAATTCACTTTTAATTTTTTGAAAAAAGTTCCGGAGGCCTTCAACCCGTGTATTCATTTCTCCTCCGATACTGAGTGCACAGTGTATCAAAAAAATTAAATAAAAGCACTAATTACGAACTAAGAGAAGCATTTACTATAGTAAAAACCAAAGAAAGCAAAATGATTCTAAATTAGGGCAAAGAAGGCAGTGATAACTTTAACAATCAATCAAAGAAATGTGGCAGTAGTGCTAGTATTGCTGAAAGCTAAGGTGTTAATCGTTAATTTACGAGATAATTAAAAATATGATAGAACCGATTACGTTTGTCATTTTGGCCTTCATCAATATTGTCAGTTAATAATAGCATAGCAAACAAACATCAAGAGTAACAAACTTTTCACGCAAAGGAGAAGCAGTTAAATTTACAAAATTTAGACTTGAAATGAAATCTCCCTCTTTAATTTTAAATACTCAAGTTAGCCTAAATCCTTTTGAATACAGAAACTAATAGAAATCAAGTCATGTGGCACGCCTTCATAGTATTTACATCGTATTAAAATAGACTAAAAATCTGGATGACAATGCCGGATCTTATATAAGGTTAGATTAGCTCTGCAATCTTCACTGAGAGGAAAATGAATTGAAGTTCCAATTGGGAAAGAATTTCGAGAAACAAGTTTTCAGTGAACATCTTAAGAAAACTAAATTAAATTTTTCGCAGTATATCAATCTTAATGAATATGTACATTGACATCTCAATACACATATTAACCAAGTCTCGAACTATGTAATTATAATTGTTGGAACAAAATTAGCAAAACTACTGTGACTTTGTGTCTAATCGCGGCAAATGAACTATTCATTATTACTTTATCTTTTGAAAATAACACATCTGATACTGATATTAACGAAATCATCCATTTAAACTAATAATATACAAATGAAAACAGAATACTTTAGAGAAATTGTTAAAGGAAGAAAAACAAAATGATGGAATATTATATAGTTTGTGCTGTTTAATATTGAAAATTATAAAAATTTGATACCTCAAAACCTCTGAAAATATTTAACTAATTACAATAAATCATACTTTAATAAAACTTAAAAATAAAATTACTAAAAGGTCGAAACGCAAATAATTTCTTGCATAACCCTTATAACCTGTATATAACCCTTAGCATGGCTTCCTTTTTATTAAATTGGGTTTGTTAGATAAAATCTCTGCATAAAGGACAGCTGTGTGAAATATTTGCGTAGTATTATAAGTACCCCAATGATTAATTTGATAATCAACCCTGAATGAATATTAATACATAACATTCATCCCTGCAGCATTGAAAAATTGGCAAACACACTACCCACATGAATAATCAAATCTTGCAACGCTATTCTGTGCTTTTCCTAAAATATCACATAAGTATTTAGGCCACAAGCGTAACGCAAATGTTCTGGTCCCTTACATTTGTTCAGTGAAATACCCAAAGATCAGCAAAGACTCTTTCGGCTAAGATAAATCTCCTATATTTGAATTAATTCACTTTCTGGACATTATGACGCCTCAAGAATTTTCGTTGAGTTTTATAATACAATATAACGGCTCGAGAAAATTAAAATTCCAATTTCCAATGAAACGAGCACATCTTTTCCTTCAAGACTATGACGGAAAACTACTCAAAAGCAAAATGGTTCTGGGTATTGCTCGATATTATTTTTCCTTTGAATAGAAAGGAAAGTATTGAAGTTAGTTTCAACTCCAAACATAATGACGATACAAAGCCACAAATAAGGCGGTCACTCCGCCTCTTACATAGAGTTAGCTTAATCAAAAATTACAAAAATATAAACGCTGTTGATTTCGTTTCAACTTTGATAAATCTATTTCTGGAAAAGGACGAAATTTCCTGAGAACGTTATCCAGGGCACTCCAAATAGCAAAAACACTCCAATGGTTTACAGGTAAAACAACTTGTAGAAAGATAATTAACATTTCTGAAGCATTACTACAAAATAAAATTGGTTCTTCCCATTTTCAAAGCGCATTCATGATTCTTTATTGGTTCCATTCATGGCCGAATGTAAGCGATAACATTTTCATACAAAACATCGCCGAATATCATAATTTAACCGATGCAAGAGAACAAATTACAGCAAATACGGTTAACTTCATACTATTAAATTGGAAACCAATTACATCTTTGAGGAAAATAACCCCAGGTTATTAAAAATTCTCCGATGCAAATAATTTTTTGACATAATTAGTATATAATTGAATAAATAAACTTGAAATAATTGTATAATGGAAACGATTTTTCTACGCATAAAAAATATTATTCCGGTACAAATTAGGATTTTGAAAGAGCAATATCAAATATATAGCAAATGAATATACCTTATTTAAGCCGATATTTGATATTTATCTGCAGTCTACATATAGAAAAAATATACAACTTTGTTCATCCGGTCGAATTACATATACGTCGAAAAGAGGCCATAATTAAAAACCTCAAAAAGTGACTAAATTTTAGAATTCGTCAGCTCTACTGTCCATATATTTGCACATATGATAGTGGCATGAGTAAAATGAGTATTTCATTATAGAACTGATCGGCAGTCTAAATTGCAAAAGATAATATACATCAAAGGTAAATACATGAATGAGATAAGTCAGATTGATTTTGAAAAACTGTATTGTAACAATTTTATCCGCGTAGAAATAAAAAACTAAGTAAATTTCACGATTAGTTCTATTTTAGGAAAATTCACTCAATATTTGGAAAATTAATGAGTTACATGTAGGAGGCAAAGCAACTTCAATTTTGGTAATAACAGTGGTATGAAACACGCATTTATCTCACTTAAAATCCTTATATTGCTGGACTAGTTTATGTACCTCTTTTTTTAACACAATGCAAGTAATACATCTTCAACTGCTGAGCTTGATTTAACCGAGAAAGAGGTCTGAAAACGTCTTAATGAAGCCATCAATTATATATTTATAAGAAATAATAATTTCATTGTTTAGGAATACATAGTGACAGCTGGTCGAACGTTTACTTCATTTATATGATGCCTGATATCGTCAAAACCCTCCATATAACTAAAAATACAGAATGATGCCGTCATTCAGTTAAAGAAATTGTGTTATTCACTAGAGTGTAACATGTAAGAATGGACCCCATACATTTAGACAACGTCTAAAATAACTATACACTTTGCAACCATTCGAGTGGCAAAAATTATAATATATTTTGTCCAGTTTACCATAAAAGTTTGCCTAAAATAGCATAATTGGCCTTTGAAACCTCTCTCATAATATATTTAAGCTTGCCTGTTCATTCCTGCTAAGAATAATTCTGCACTGACTTTTAATTTATTAAGTCACAAGGGCATTTAAGCTAGCTATAGCTTCAGTATTATACTGAAA